>PVJX010006562.1:0-76790 GCA_004027295.1 Dolichotis patagonum | reverse complement strand
TGAAATAAACCAAACTCACAAGGGTAAATACCATATAATCTCCCTAATATGAGATTTGATAAGAGTATATAAGACTTTATGGTAAGCATGAGGCCCCATCTCCTAGCTTCGAAGTCTTTCAAAGTTTTAAATCATCAGTTGGAATGGTGTTATCCTGTTTTGTTTGACTATATCATACGTGATGATATGAACAGCTGTTTTGAAGAAAACATTATGATAGCTATTGCTGATTTAATATTATCCTTCTTAGAAGTCCTAGCATGCTTTTTTTTTTATATTACCATTGGTTCTGTCTACCACATTGTGTCTCATTGGAATTTGAATATGTGTGATAGTTTAAACAATTTTTTTTCTTTTTTATCAAAAATGAGATATTATAGTACCCACTGATCATTTTCTGTTATTCGGTTCAGAAAGCCCTGGAATTCTTTCACTATATGCATGGCTTTATACTATTGTGTTATGTTTGATATTATTGTAATTGAAACTATGCTGAACTATAGCAGAGTAAGAGATATGGCATTAGATACTGTTGATATCCAGTTGACTTAATGTAAAGTACTGTTTTGCCTATGTTGTCCGCTTCTGATCTGCTCTGTACTGCCCCCTTTTGTTTTATTCTCTTTTAAATAAAAAAAAGAATAACTCAACATCAGCCATTGAAATTGAAAATGTAATAAAAAAAAACTTACAAACAAAGAAAAGCCCAGGTCCTGATGGATTCATGGCTGAATTCTACAAGAAATTTAGTAAAAACTTGATGCCATACTCCTTAAATTCTTCAATGAATTTGAAAAGAAAGCAATCCTTCCTAAATCATTCCTGGAAGCAAGACTTACTCTCATACCAAAATCAGAGAAAGATCCAACCATAAAGGAGAACTACAGGACAATCTCACTAATGAACATTGGTGCACAGATTCTCAATAAAATACTGGCAAATAGAATGCAGCAAATCATCAAGAAGATTTTACCTCATGACCAAGTCGGGTTCATTCCAGGAATGCAGGGATGGTTTAACTATGCAAATTAATAATGTAATACACCACATCAACAGAGCCAAAAATAAAAACCTCATGGTCATCTTAATAGATGCAGAAAAAGCTGTTGATAAAGTCCAACATATGTTCATGATAACAGTGCTACAGAAACTTTGAATACATGGTGTCTACCTCAACCTTATAAAGGCCATCTATGACAAACCAACAACCAATATTATACTAAATGGACAAAAACTGAGAGCTTTCACTTTAAAATTAGGAACAAGATAAGGATGTCTACTATCACCAGTCCTTTTCAATATAGTTCTGGAAACACTATCCAGGGCAATCAGACAAGAGAGAGAAATAAATGGAATAAAAAAATGAAAGGAAGAAGTTAAATTATCACTATTTGCAAATGACATGATACTCCATATAAAGAAAAACTCCATTAAAAGACTACTATTGGTAATAAATTCAACAGTGCAGCTGGCTACAAAGTCAATGCTCAAAAATCAATAGATTCCTGTACACAAACAAGAAACCCACTGAGAGAGTAATTATGGAAATATTGCCTTTCACAATAGCATCTAAAAAATGAAATACTTAGGAATCAACCTAAGCAAGAATGCAAAAGACCTATATACTGAAAATTATACTATGCTAAAAAAAGAGATTGAAGAGGATATTAGAAAATGGAAGGATGTTCCTTGCTCTTGGCTAGGAAGAACCAACACTGTGAAAATGGTCATACTCCCAAAATTGTTATACAGATTTAACGCAATCCCAATTAAAATACCTTTGACATACCTCACAGAGCTAGAGAAAACACTCCGTAAATTCATTTAGAAACAGAAGAAACCTAGAATATCAAAGGCAATTCTGGGCAATAAAGGCCAGGCAGGAGACATCTCAATTCCTGACTTGGAACTGTACTACAAAGCCACAGTGATAAAATCAGCATGGTACTGGCAAAGAAATAGACCTGAGGATCAATGGAAAGGATTAGAAGATGCAGGTAAAGTACAAAGACACTCAGCCACCTGATATTTGACAAAGGGGCTAAACATGTTCACTGGAGGAAGGATAGCCTCTTTAATAAACGGTGTTGGAAAAATTGGCCTCCACATGCAGAAGACTGAAACTAGATCCATGCCTATCACTATGCATGAAACTAAAGTCTAATTGGATCAAAGACCTAAAAATTAAACAGAAACACTAAATCTACTGGAATAAGGTATTTAGAAATCTTGAATAAATAGGAGTAGGCAGAGAATTCATGGACAAAATGCAAACTGCATGCAAAATGCTTCAGAAAATAAACAACTAGATTCTCATATTATTGAAAAGTTTCTGCACTTCAGAAGTAATCACCAACAGAGTGAAAAGAAAACCCACAGAATGGGAAGAAGTTTAGCCAGCAACCCCTCAGACAAAGGACTTATATCAAGAACATATAAAGAATTGAAAACCATCAATCCCCCCAAATTCAAAGACCCTCTCCAAAAATGGGTATCTGAAATGAACACAGTTCTCAGATGAAGATGTACAAATGGCAAACAAATACATGAAGAAATGTTCACCATCACTGGTCATTTGAGAAATGCAAATTAAAACAACATTGAGATTTCATCTCACTTCAGAAAGAATAGATGCCTTCAAGAAATCAACTGATAACAAATGTTGGAGAGGCAGGGCCAGGGATTTAGCTTAGTGGCTTAAGTGCCTGCCTGGCAAGCGTGAGGTCGTGAGTTTGATCCCTTTTACCAAAAAATAAATAAATAAATACATAAATAAATAAATAACACAAATGTTGGAGAGGCTGTGGGGAAAAAGGAACACTGCTCCACTGTTGTTGGGCGTGTAGACTGGTGCAATCACTATGGAAATCAATATGGAGAATTCTCAGAAGACTAGGATTGGAAGTTCCATTCAAGCCAGCTATTCCCCTCCTGAATATTTTCCCAGAAAAACTGAAAATTTCATATCACAGTGATATATGTGCACCCATGTTTATAGCAGCACAATTTGTAATAGCTAATCTTGGAAAAAACCGAGTAGCCCATCAACTGCAGAGTGGATGAAAAAGATGTGGTATTTTTCTACAATGGAATACTACTCAGCTGTGAAAATGGATGATCTTGCGGCCTTCATATGAAATGGAGACAACTTGAGACTATCTTTATTAGTGAAATAAATAAGAATCATATTTATATATATCACATTGTGTCTCTAGTATAAAAAGTTATAAGAAAAGTAAAAGAAAATGTGTAATTGCTACTGTAAAAAAGAGAGGAAAAGAAAGTGCTCTAAAGGATATAATTGCATGTATGTTTAAGTGTGGAAGATAGATGACCACATTACAGTTTTTGTTAGATTGTTGAGCAGAACTTTTAACAGTCTCACTGTTTGAATGTCTACTTTGTATGCTTTAATTTTGTAACTTGAACAGCTATTTCCAAGATGACAGTATGTAACTTATCAAGTAGTGATTTCTTAGTGGTTTTTTTTTTGTTGTTGTTGTTGTTTTCTTTTTTTTCCTTTGGAATTCTGTATTGTTGCTACCCTTTTTTTCTGTTTCATTTGGTTGTTTTTTTTCTTTTCAAATAAATTTTTTAAAAAAGATGTTTGTAATGAGAAACTGTTCTGTGACTTGTATCTCAGAGTCCATAATTTTTTGGTGGAATATTAAACTGCATTATCTGGTTCATTCTGTACTATCAAAGGAGATTTACGTATTTGTGGCATGAGCTACAAAGCTTTAAAATATTTCTACTTTGCTTTTTTTCAAAGAAATGTGGTGTACTTTGTTTTAGAAAACAAGTAATATATGTATACAAGTACACAGTATATGAATGTAAATATATATGATATATACTTACTGATAATATATTCAGTGATTTAGTGCTTAGTAGTAAATGACTATTATATCTTCTGTTGTGTTTTGACTTTAATTTCACTTGGTGTAGAGCTAACATATTTGCTGCTTCTATTCTTGATTTGCCTCACTACTGTTTTTCTGTTTTGTTAATGTCATTACTCTTATGTTTAGTCATTATTTCAGTTAATTACAGCAAGATACAATTATTTGTGCAAATTAGAGTCATAATATTTATCTATTAGTGTGAAATTTGAATTCTTTACAATTGTTAATGTCATATTTTTAGTTTTCCCAGTGTTAGTTTTCTACTACCATGTAACAAATATCCACAAAAATCAACAGATTAAAAAGACATTCATAAAATTACATTGCTGCAGGTCAGAATCTGGGTGTGGCATCATTGGATTCTCTGATCAAGCTTTATAAACCTGAATCAAGGTGTTAGTGGTGTGTTTTCTCCTCTTCTGACCTCATTCAGATTGATGGTGGAATTTAGTAGTTTGTCATGAAGAACTGACTCAGTTCCCAGAAGCTGCCCGCCTCATTAATCATGTTAGCTATTAGATCAGAAATGGAGAGTGCACCTCTGGTGAATTGTCCAGAACACTGGATTCACTGTCCTGGAAAAGCATAATCTTTTGGGGGGTAAATATCATTAAAATGAACCCACTGAGATTATTGTGTGTATATCACAGCCAACTTCTGGGAACCTTAAAACCTTCATTACAACTAAAATATACCTTCACAGAAGCATATTAGTAATTGACTGAATAATTTGGAGAAGTGATATATATACCTGATGCTAGAAAAACTAAAGAATGTCTACTGTATTCATCAAATTCTTTTGGTAGTCGGAATGCAATATTTCTGTCTAAAAGCTGAAGTAAGGCTGCAAAGTGTTCGCTCAACCTAGATCCATTGCATCTGTTTCTTGTTTTTTCTTTTTGGTTAAAATTTCATCAAGTTTGTGTCCACCAAATCTCAGACAACAAAAATATCTAAATGTTTCTACCATACTATGTCTCCTTAGGATCATAGATTACAGTATATGTTTGAACACTTCTTCTAAGATAACTTTCTGAACAGTTATTCAAATCTTAGGAGTCTTTCATGTGATAAAATTTGTCTGAAATGAGATATCGATGGGTTGGTAATTGGACATTTTAAAATGATTCATGAACAATTTTATAGTTTTAGGACTTGTGCTTATTACTGTTGAGTTGATATCAGTTTTTAGCAAGATCTTTTCAAATGCTTGCTTTAAGATTTGTTTTTACTAAGAAGTTAAGATTTTTGTATCCCCACAGATACTATGATTCTGACCCCAATTTACAATTATCTGTTCTCAGTGTTAAAGCATTGAGATAATGGTGGAACATCACAAGTTAAATATAGACACACTGTAATAGCCCATCGCTAGCAGGACCTAGGCCTTTGATGTAAGATTGGCCTTATCCTGCTGTGTTACACATACAAAATGGTTCTAAAGGTTCAGTGGTGGTGCAGTGGCCTGCTGTGATTTCCCCCAAGTCAATAGTTGTCAGCCAGCCTGTTGACTATCATTTGAGATAATAAATCTTGATCTTCACAATAGTAGAAGTCAATATCCACTTAACTTAAGAAAATCACAGTGTTTTCTTTTTTTGTAAGGCAAGAATTGCCTAGATCTGACTCAACCTAATCAAGTAATCTATTTCCTGTGGTATAATCCATTCTGACACATCTTGATTGGGTGAAAAGAATAATATAGACAGTCAATAAAAGGCCACAGTGCTGTGATTTACCTCTCAAAATACTTTTTCCAATTTAGGTGAAGAGATTCCCACAATGAAAGTTACAAATTTGGGTTTACTGGCTTTACGATTGACTGTGACATGTGTAAAACAGAGCAGTTACTTATTTATTAGTATTTCAATTTGCCTTTAAAATTATTGGATCTAGACATAAGTAAATAAAGGCTCAAGACTGGTTCCTTACCCACACATAATATGAAAATATAAACGTTTGAATAATCATTCTTTTATACATTGGTGGAGTATATTGTTATTCTAAAATGGCAATATTACATTATTTTCACATGTTCAGAAAACATACCAGAAAAATGAATGTTTCCTAGTGTACATTAAATTTCTAATTTCCTGTTTGTACACAGATGGTTTTGAGACAGATAATATCCATTAACTGATAGTCTAGATAGATTAATAATGAAAATTTCATATCTAAATGTATGACACTTAATCATTTCACTATTTATTTCAAGTCGTCCTAAGCATCAAATGATCTTTACTCTTTTATTTAAACTACTTCATTTTATTTTTATTTACTTATTTATTTTTGGTACCGGGGATTGAACTCATGACTTCGTGTTTGCTGAACAGACACATGCCGCTGAGCTAAATCTACAGCCCCTAAAATTACCTCATTTATATATTTCTTTATGTTCTGTGCACAGGTATTTTCATTTACCTATTTATTATGTTTCAGGTTTTAGTATACTCTTATAATTCCTCCCCACTACAGTTTTAATTTTGTATTTCAAATCAGAGAAATCTTTTTAAAAGTCATATTTCATAGAATTGTAGCTATAATAATCTATACCCCTGTCTATCCCCCAATAGACATACTTTTAAAGTATGTTAAAGCATTCATAATCTATACAATAACACCAAAGTATGCCTTAGAAAGCACGCTAGAGGAAGGGTTAGTGGAATCTGTAGATAATATGCATATTAAATTACATACAGAAGAAAGAATCCCATTTCATGGGAGGAAATACTTAGAACAAATCTCATATATAGAATTCTGATAATGACAATAGAGGCACAAAAAGAAAGAGAGTGGATTTGAAATTTGGAAAGCGTTTCTTTTCTGGGAAATTAAATTTGAATCATTATTAGTAATCTTGTGAAAATTGAATAATACCTGAGTTTAAAAATCTCTAGAAATAACATGACTAGGGATAATTATGTTTTCAGTTTGAAAAGAAAAAAAGGAATGTTTCACTAAATTAAATTACATTTTCTTTTTTTTTTAATTTTAAAGAGAAGAAAACAAAAGAGGGCAGTACAGAGCAGATCATAACAAGACAACATAGGCAGCACAGTACTTTACATTAAGTCAACTGGACATCAACAGTAGCTATCACAATATCTCTTTGTCTGCTATAGTTGAGCATAGTTTCAAATACAATAATATCAAACATAACAAAATAGTATAAAGCCATGCAAAGAGTGAAAGAATTACAGGGCTTTCTGATATCTGCATAATGAACTGAGTAATTCTTTATTTAATATGCTTGGTATATTAGCAGTCTTCTACCCTTGGTATGAAACAGCCAGTGTGTTAGCAGACACCGTTGTGTCAATTAATAACCAGAAAAGGACAAGATTCAAATAATTGTCTGCTGCCGTGGGAACCTGAAAAAAGAAAAGCTTACACTCAACAATAAGCGGTTCTTGGCTTTTCTTTCAGGTAAAATAGTGACTATGCTTGAAAACTCTACTTTTCCTCAAGGGCGAATGTCAACCAACATAGCAGAACTCTAGTTGACCTTGCTAAAATAAACTTCATTAAGTAAAAAAAAAAAAAAGTTTTGGAAAACTGAAAATGAAAAACAATTTACAACTCACATTTGAACTATAAAAGTTTTATTTCAAGATTTTAAAAGATCACTAGTAAATTCTAAAGCATTTTGGAAGTTGTATGTGACCTTTAGATTGTTTTGTTAATACTGTTATTTCCTCTAGGTAGTCATCTGTAAAAATTAGGTTTAAGCATCCAGGTGTGTTTGGACACCACATGCAATAATATTTTTTGTGTGATTACTAAAGAAAACTCTTATCAAAAAATAAGCTCCTTAGCTGAAAACACCCAAAGCTCTTGGCATTTTAATATTTATAGGGGACATGCGTTAGGACCATTTGTGGGAAGTCTGATGAATATTTTCAAAATAAGTCAAAATCATCAAAATAAGTTTATAATATTGAATTTGAGAGCTTGTTTAGAAACTCTGCAAAGTGTGCTTATCTACTCCTCACCCAAACCTTAAAAAAAGCATTTTACTATTGTATTACCTCCAGGAAAAGGATATCTATCTAGAAAACACCAACTCTCAAAATCAATGGGATTAGAAGTTGTAGCCAAATAACCTCCAGATGGTAAGTATAAAGGGCTTCAGAGATTTGCAATATCATGTGATAGCACAGAAAATGTTTCAGCTAAAACTATATGTTAGCTAACAGATGATTAGCTTGTCCAAAAACTATTATAATCAATTATTTAGTAATATTTCACTTTATAAATGCAAAAGAATCATTAAAATCAAGCTTTGTGTCTGCTGCCCAATACTTTGGAATGAATTTTAAAATGTACTATCTGTATTGGACTGAAAACAGTATTTTATATCTGGCTTTATGTATAAAGAATAAGTATTAGTTTTCCTAATACATATTACTAGCAAAAAATTTGCACAGCAAAATTTGAAAGAATAAATATTATTATATACAGAAAGGATAGATATACACATAGAGACTCATGCATGTGTAGAGCTTATAAACAGTTTACGAGAACCAACTGTATAACCCATGTTGAAATGAACAACTACTTTGAAGAAAAAGAGACACTACAATAACCAGTGCTGATTCCATAATGTCATTATGTGAAATCCTGCAAAACTATCATTCTTTGTTCAAAGTGATTTTAGCTTGTTTGTTTTGTTTTGTTTAAGTTCAACACATGAAGGTATGGATAGCTGTTTTGAAGAGAATGAGAGACACTATGACAGCCATTCTCAGCTTCCCTAATGTCTGGTCTTGAAGACCTGAAATGCCTTCCTCATCCTGCTCAGATCAATTCCATACTATGTTGTTTCATGTGAATTCCCTGTATGTGACAATATGGGCAACTATTTGGAAAAAAACAAGAGTCAATATGATAGAGAGTGAATCTCTCCGATTGTCTAGCTTTGAAATTTATGTCTCTTACATTGCTTTCTTGTGACCCACTTTGTTCTGTTTTCTTTTGTTTAATTTTACCCTTTTGATATAATTGTATGTATATCTATGTGGGTAAGATGGATGACCATATTGCTGTTTTTGTCAGATCGTGGAGCAGAACTGTTAACAGTGTCACTGTATCAATGTTTACTTTACATGTTTTAACTTTGTAATTTGAACAACTATTTCCAAGAAGTCAGTATATAATTTGTCAAGTAATAATTTCTTAGTTTTTTTTTTTGTTGTTGTTGTTTTCCTTTTTTCCTTGGAAATATATATTGTTGCTACCCTTAATTCTGTTTTTTTCTCTTTAAATGAAATTTTTAAAAAAATAAATAAATATTGTAAAAGAACAGAAATTAAGAATGAAATCTACATTATAAAAATGAATCACTGAGATGGAGAGAGGAAAAAGTGTTGTAGAAAATTGCAGATTGATGAGTAAAGTTTAAAATTAATATGCTTAGTCTGTGGATGTTTCTCAATGGCTAATAGAAAAAACAATAATGTTTTAAAAATTTATAGCACTAAATATTATAATTTTCAAAGCACATCAATGATTAGAAATACCAGGAAGAGAGATTGATTATAAACACAAAGTTATGAGATGACAACTTCATGGTGGGGATAAAAGAAACACTTTACAATTGTAATAAATTTACATCCTTATTAATTTAATTGTATAAAGTTAATTTTAAACATCATAGTAAATTTTTACAGTTTAAGAAATAAATGTTTTTTTCTTTCTTTTTTTCCTTTTCTTTCTTTTTTTTTTTTTTTTTTAGACATGGCTTCACTATGCAGTTCAGACTGGCCTTGAACTCACTTTGTAGCCCAGGTTAGTCTCAGACTCACAGTGATCCTCCTGCCTCAGCCTCCAGAGTGCCGGGATTACAGGCATGCACCACACCATCAAAAATAAATGTTAAACATTGATTTCATCCCACTTCTTCAGCTAGCAGTGTACATTTCTTTCATTTTGTTCCCATTTTGTACATTTTAGCTAGGAGTAATCATAATCTTTCATGGCGTGTTTGTGCATTAGGTTGTGTGTATATATAAGCTTGAATATCTCAAGATTAATGTCATTAAATTGCATCCATAATGTTTATCTGTATTTATTTATTTATTCATAGAAACATAATATCATTTATATGATAGTGCCCATTAATTTTATTATATATATTGAACTTAATAAATGATTGTTTAGTGTGTACATTTAAATATTTAAGTATTGTATTTTGGCAAGTATCCATCATCGAGTTCAATACGATCAAGAGTAAAAATGTTACCTATATCTCTGCTAAGATAGCACCATATACCTAGGGATGGTGGCCAATGCCTCGTCTCAGCAGTTGGGAGGCTAAGACACAAGAAATGCTGTGAGTTTAAGGCCAGCCTGGGATACATAGAGAGTTCATGATCCAGCTTGAATTATATAGTGAGACTGTCTCAAAAATTTAAAACTAAAAATACGAAAGACATCACTGTATAGTTTCCTAAAAAATTTTTACTGACCTCAGCAGTCTTCAGCTTCTTCCACTATTCTGAAATAGCCATTTTAGTAAAGACAAAATTTAAACATATTCTGAAAATGAATACTCCATCAGAACCATAGCTTCCTAGTATTTTCTCCCACTCTGTAGTCTGTCTCTTCCTTCTCACTTGTTTGTTGTGGAGTGCAAAAGCATTTTAGGTTGATGGAATCCTATTTGTGAAACCTTGCTCTTCAGTGTTTTTTGAGTCCTGTTCCAGATGCTCTTGCTCCCAATGACATCAAGGGTTTCTTCTACATTTCCTTCCTCACCTCTAAGGCCTTCCACTGAGTACTGGCAGGAGCCTCCCTGGTGCCACAACCCTTGCATTCTGCCTGCTGGTAAAACCTGAGTCACATGGATGATGCCAACGTCTGTGTCTGCTCTGTGGACCAGGGCTGTAGTGGCATTTGAGTGACTGACTGGCTGATCACAATGAAATGAATCCCAGAGATCCAACTCCTTAGGTAGCACTTCTCCAGAGGTAGGAAACCTGCCTGGGAAAAGAGACAGTGTCATAGTGATGGTTTCCTTGGCCTGGCAAGCATGAGGTCATGAGTTCAATTCCCAGAATAAAAAAATAGAAGTGATTTCCCTTTCTATACAGCCATCCTTCTGTAGCTTTAGGGGTTGGTTCAAGTCCCTTGTAAAACGTGTTTACACATCACCCATCTATCCATATAGTTTAGACCATTTCTAGATGGCACAGGATAACAACTACAAGGTAAGTCACGGCTATACTGCATTGAATACAGAGAAAGGGCAAGGAAAATAAAGTGTAAGACGTTAAGCATGGGAACAATGCTATTTCTGAACGTCTTCATTTCTGGTTTGTTGAATATGCAGACATGGAACTTGCAATTGCATATGAAACCAGACATGGCTCTGTTTCTTGTCCTCTGGTCAAGTCAACTGTTAGGAAATTCCAAACAAAGACAAACTGTTTACAGCTTGTAGTTATCCTTGAACAGGGTATTTTTAAATCAGAATGTCGCATGTAAATTGAGAAATACACAAATATTTTCTGTAGCTACATTCATGTTACTAAAAGGAATGCAAAATGTTAAGTAAAAGTATAAAAAAGGTTAAAGTTTTTCATATTTTCCAAATATGACAATGGTTTTTCTTTTAGCTGGTTGATTTTTGGTTAATAACTTTTAAAGTAATATTATATGTTGATGATAGTTAGCTTTCATTAGCTATTACAT
Source organism: Dolichotis patagonum (assembly GCA_004027295.1). Classification (NCBI taxonomy): domain Eukaryota; kingdom Metazoa; phylum Chordata; class Mammalia; order Rodentia; family Caviidae; genus Dolichotis; species Dolichotis patagonum. Next base: position 65,193 of record PVJX010006562.1, on the reverse strand, counting down.
AATATATACAAATTTCAAATTACATATGATACATAATGTGTAAAATTGTCACCATAAAATAAAGTTATCAAACAAGAGTTCAACATACACTTACCTTGCACAAATGCAGTTTCAATGTGCTCATATTCTAGGAAGTGATTTATTATGTAGAGAGTACAACAAGATTTCTGTGTCTTAGAAATCAACAAATATCTACAAAAGGATTGTTGCTAAAAAATCAATTGATTCTCTAAAATATATGGTAATTAAATTCAACTATGAATACAGTTTTCTAGTGCAAAATGTATAATGATCAAAGTAAAATATTTTTAATTAATATAAAGCTATACAAGGCCTAATTACTGCTTTATGTTAAATACACACCAGGCATTTTCTGAGTATAAAGTTCTCATAGTTAGGCAAAGAGACATTTTTAAAAAAATTTTATTTAAACAGAAAAATAAAAAACAACCAGACAAAACAAAATAACAGTAGCAACAATACAGAGTTCCAAAGGGAAAAAGATAAAAGAACCAAAAACAAACAAGCAAACAAAAAAGAAAATGACAACAACAACAAAGAGAACAAAAACACTAAGAGATCACCACTTGATGTGTTACATACTCTCATCATCGGAAATCGTTGTTCAAGTTACAAATTTAAAGCATACAAAGTAGATATTCAAACAGTGAGATTGTTAACAGTTCTGCTCAACAATCTAACAAAATGGTCTGCTCAAAATCTAACAATATGGTCATCTATCTTCCACACTTGAACATACATGCAGTTATATCCTTCAGAGCACTATTTTCCTCCCTTTTTTACAGTAGCAATTGCACATTTTGGGTTTTATTACTGCTACAGTTCTTATTACTTTTTACACTGAGACACAATGTGATATTTATAAATATGATTCTTATTTATTTCACTAATGAGTGTAGTCTCCAGTTGTCTCAATTTACCTATGAAGGCCTCAAGATCATCCTTCTTCATAGCTGAGTAATACTCCATTGTATAAAAATACCACATATTTTTCATCCACTCTGCAGTTGATGGACATCTTGGTTGTTTCCAAGATTTAGCTGTTACAAATTGTGCTGCTATGAACATGGGTGCACATATATCACTGTGATATGAACTGTTCAGTTCTTCTGGGAAAACACCCAGGAGGGAATAGCTGGGTTGAACAGAACTTCCAATCTAGTCTTCTGAGATTTCTCTGTACTTGTTTCCATAATGGTTGCACCAGTCTACACTCCCACCAACAGTGGAGCAGTATTCCTTCTTCCCTGCAGCCTCAACAACATTTGTTATCAATTGATTTCTTGATGGCAGCTATTCTTTCAAGTGTGAGATGATATTTCAATGTTGTTTTAATTTGCATCTCTTGAGTGACCAGTGATGGTGAACATTTCTTCATGTATTTATTTGCCATTTGTATATCTTCATATGAGAACTGTGTGTTCATCTCAGCTGCCCATTTTTTGGAGAGAGTCTTTGAATTTGGGGGGTTGTTTTCAATTTCAATTTCAATTTCAATTTCAATTTCAATTTCAATTTCAATTTCAATTTCAATTTCAATGTTTTTCAATTCTTTATCTGTTCTTGATATAAGTCCTTTGTCTGAGGGGTTGTTGGCTAAAATTCTTTCCTATTCTGTGGATTTTCTGTTCACTCTGATGTAATAAACAAATTCAGCAGTGTAGCTGGATACAAAGTCAATGCTCAAAAATCAATAGCAGTCCTGTACACAAATAAGAAACTCACCAAGAGAGAAATTATGGAAATATCGCCCTTCACAGTAACATCCAAAAAAATGAAATACTTAGGAATCAACCTAACTAAAAATGTAAAAGACTTATATACTGAAAATTATACTATGCTAAAAAAGGAGATTGAATAGGATATTAGAAAATGGAAGGATGTTCCTTGCTATTGTCTAGGAAAAAACAACATTGTGAAAATAGCCATACTCTGAAAATTGTTATACAGATTTAACACAATCCCAATCAAAATACCATTGACATACCTCACAGAGCTAGAGAAAACACTCCGTAAATTCATTTGGAAACAGAAGAAACCTAGAATATCAAAGGCAATTCTGGGCAATAAAGGCCAGGCAGGAGGCATCTCAATTCCTGACTTGAAACTGTACTACAAAGCCACAGTGATAAAATCAGCATGGTACTGGCAAAGAAATAGACCTGAGGATCAATGGAACAGATTAGAAGAAGCAAGTATATGTACAAAGACACTCAGCCACCTGATATTTGACAAAGGGGGTACATGTTCACTGGAAGAAGGATAGCCTCTTTAATAAACGGTGTTGGAAAAATTGGCCTCCACATGCAGAAGACTGAAACTAGATCCATGCCTATCACTATGCATGAAACTAAAGTCTAATTGGATCAAAGACCTAAAAATTAAACAGAAACACTAAACCTACTAGAAGATAAGGTAGGTAAAAGTCTTGGAGACATAGGGGTAGGCAGAGAATTCATGAACAAAACACAAAGTGCACGGGAAACACTTCAGAGAATCAACAACTGTGATCTCATATTATTGAAAAGTTTCTGCACTCCAAAAGAAATCACCATCAAAGTGAAAACAAAGAGACATTTCAAAGCATTTTAAAATTATTCTCAAAGTTCTTTGCCTCCGTAAACCAGAGACAATTTATTTACTACCTAAGCTTTTGTCAAAGTTCTCAAAGGAAAAAGACCTCTGTAATGTAAGGGTAGGTTTTTGGTTTTTGGGGGGAGTAAATCATGTTAAAATTAAATCAACAAATAAGGAAGATTACCATTTTAATTTTTTGAAACATTTAAATAATATAAACTATGCATTATTATGAATTTGCTAGTTTTTTTTTTAATTTACCTAATATTAACAGGGGAATCCATCTGTATAACTGGGGTTCAGTTTAACCAACCTGATATTCTAAGATCCAAATTTTAATTATTTTTACATTTCTGTAAATTTTAAATATTTCCAATTTACAGAGTTAAGAAGTGTTATTTTCATAATATTGTTGCTTTCTGTTGTCATGAAGGGGTATAGTGTGATTTACTTTAGCATTATATGACCAAAGTTTTTAACTGTCACTATATTTTAAAGGTTTTTTTGTGTATATATCTGCTGTAAGATAAAAAAGATAAAACTCTTGAAGTCAATAGCCATTGGAAGGAATTTCTGAACAGAACAGCAGCTATGCAGGAAATAATACTGAGAAACAACAAATGGGATTATATCAAGGTAATAACCTTCTGCACAGCAAAAGAAACAACCAACAGTGTGAGAAGACAACCTGCAGAATGGGTAAAACTTTTGCCAACAGAGGAATATATCTACTTTATCAATAATATGTTAAATATATTTAAAAAACTAAAACCTGAACCCTCTAAAAGATGTGATAAAAAATAAGCAAATGAAGTGATTAGTTTACAGAAGGAGTACACAGGATCAGTAAGTAGATGACAAAGTGTTCAACATTACTGGCTATTACAGTGATTAGAGAAATGCAAATTAACACATAACTGAGATTCCCTCTTGCCCTGAGAAGATGACCATCATCACAAAATGGAATAACACATGCTGTTGAGGTTGGCAGAAAAAAAATGAAGAAACTTTTACAAGGCTGGGGGAATGTAAACTGGTACAACCAGTGTGGAAATTACTATGAAGATTCTGCAAAAACTAAAATGAGACACTCTGTTTGATCCACGTATTCTCTTAGTAGGTGTCTTGCCAAAAGAGTTAAAGGCATCATATCACAGAGATGCACACATATTCATATTTATAGTAGTGTGGTTTACAATAGCTAAATCTTGGAAGCAGCTTGTAAGTCTATCAACAGATGAATGAATAAAGAAAATGTGGGATTGGCATACAATACAGTATTACTCTGATATAAAGAAAGATAAATTTTTGTCACTTGTAGGAAAATAGATATATCTTGAGACCATAATAAATGAAATAAATCAGATACACAAAGTTAAATATTGCATGGATTTTTTATATAAGAAACTTAAATTAAAAAGAAAGTGAAAAATAAAAGATAGAATTAGGGAGATTGACCTTTCTCAAATCTGAAGGAAACCAAGAGATGGAGAGAGGAGGAAGGGATGGGAGGGAAAGTGAATGAAAAACATGACTTAAAACGTGTTATGCGCATGTACCATTCCAAACAGCAATGTAAGCATGATGTGCTGCAAACATATAGGAATAAAAATATAAGTATGGCTGTGCATGTATATTTACAATTGTCTATAATTGTTAGAGTTGTACTACAGTATGATTTAGGAAACCATTACTACAATCATACAACAAACTTCATCTTTCACCCAATCCAACTCCCTGTTTCTGGTCTTTGCTGCTTCATTGTTCCCTTACCCAATTTCTGCACAAACAGTAATCTGTTTTCTAGTACCGTAGTTCCATATTTTGGAAAACATCATAAAAATGAAATCGCAATGTGTGCTGCCTTTCAAGATTCTCACTCAATGTCATATTTCTGAAGTTTGATTTGTCCTTATTGTGTATTTATAGCTCAATCATTAGGTCTGAGTGGCATTCAGTGTCATGGGTTCACTTTCCAACTGGAGAACAACTGTTATTTATTCTTTTGAACAATTATGAATGAAATTGCATTAATTTTATGAGAATATAACTTTTATTTCCCTAGGTAAATACCTAAAAGTGAAATAACTGGGTCATATGATGTTTCTTTTACTAAGTGTTTATCACATAAGTACCTAAATTTTTCAGAATCGCTATACCATTTTGAATTCAGAAGTACAATATGGCAGTTTCTGTTGCTCTGCATTTTTTTCAGCACTTAGAAAGAGAAATATTTTTCCATCTTCCAATGCATATGGAGTAATAGTTCATAGTTGTTTTTCATTTTTATTTTCTCAAATGTCAATAATGAATATATCTTTGTGGGTTCTTTTCATTTAAACATCAATGTTGTTAAGCATCCATTCATGTCTTTTGCCAAGTTTTATATAGTGTTGTTTATTCTTACTATTGGTATTGAAAATTTTATTCAGTCTGCATAAAATCTTCGTCAAATTAATGCGTTGTGTGTATTTTTGACCATCTTGTGGCTTGCCTTTGAATCCACTTAGCAATATTTTCAGAGAAATAGTGTTTTTAATTTTAATGTAGAATTGAATCAAATTAATTAAATGTGTGTTTTGTGGCATGTATTACAACTCTCTATGTCCAGGTCATGTTTTTAAAAATATTTTCTTGTAAAATATGTGTAGTTATTATACATTTTATGTTTACAAATATTCAATTTTAATTTAGTTTTATAAAGTATAAGTTTTATGTTAGAAGTTCTATATTTGCATGCAGAATTTACATTTGTAGATCCATTTCTGTATTATCTATTCTGTTATATTGAGCTATGTGTCTGCATCATCACAAGTGCATGGTGTAAAGCTACTCACTGATTTTAATAAATTTCTCCTTTTTTGAAAAATTTTTATGGTTATTATAATTTCTTTGCCTTTTACTATAATATTTGAAAAGAACTTGTCTTTATATAAAAAAATCCTGCTGAATTTTCTTTTTTGAGTGCTTGAGGTTGAATCCATGGCTTATTGAGGTACATATTCGGCTCTTTTTGTAGCTATATTTTGATACTGGATCTTATTATGTTGCCCAAGTTGAACTTGAATTTGCTATACTCCTGAGTAGAGGAAATTATAGTCATGGTCCACCACTACTAGCTCTGCTGGAGTTTTAATTGTGCTTGGATTTTGAGAGAATTGGTATCTTTAACCCATGACTTTTCCAATAATTCAAATAGTAAGGTTTTTCAACCAAATATTTTACTTTGCTGAAAATAAATCTATGGAACATGGAAGCCATGTTATTTATACATACTCATATTTTTTTTAAAGGGAACTGGGGATCGAACTCATGACCACACGCTTGCAAGGCAGGTGCTTATGCCACTGAGCTAAATCCCCATCCCCACATGATCATATTAACAACTTAAAAGAACATTTGAGTGCCTCAAAAATTTATGAACTTGAATGGGAGTATAATAAACATTCTGTTGATCAGATGATAACCTTAATAATTTCATAGCTGTGTTTTTAAAATGTTGATCAAGATAATTAAAAGTGAAAATTAGTTTTCAAAAAGAAAGAAAACCAAAAGAGAACTAAGTCTCAGTCTAAGCACAGTTAAACACATTCCCTCTTTGTACATTAAGAAAACTTTGTCATGCTGATTTTTAAATAAATTTTATTTTACATTTCTCCATTTGAATATGAACAGAACACTGGATGTTATGGATTAAAAACTGGTGGTCAACTTAATGCCAGTGGAATTGAATCACCATGCTGCTAAGCATGGATGTTCCACCAGAGGAAAGTTGCCAGCATAGATAGAGATGTGGAGAAGGAGAAGCTAGTGCATTGAGGCACTGTGGGTTCTTCGATGTGTTGCTGTTTGAGCTGTTGGTTCTCCTGGAGAAGCTCTGGACCTCACATCCAGCATTGCTTCCTGGCTTCAGAGGGGAAGACGTGTGCTGCTTAATCTCCAGGATGAACTCATCACACTGGCTTCCTGGTATGTACTTGACTGTGCTTATTGTTGGAGGGGCTCGGGACCTCCGTGTCACTGAGGATGGCTGTGGTGCTTTTCAGGACAGCCCTGGTCTTTGTTGTGAGTGTGACTTCTCGGCTCCAGTGTATAACCCTCAGCCTACCAGCACAGCTCCTTCACCCTGCTGGCATAGACTTTCTAGCTTCCACCACTGACCTTTGGGCCTTCCCAGCACAGATCTGTAAAAGACACTGGTGTGAGTCCTTCTTGTGGGCTCTAGACCTGCAGTTGGACTCATGGGAGGCATTGTTATGAGCTCTGGGTCTTTATCTGGACTCATGTGGGACATTGCTGTGGGATTTAGGCCCTTGGTTGAATATTCTGTCTTTAGTGTTTTGGACAGATTTCTTGCATTTTCTTAACTCTGGGTGAATATCATAAAAATAATATTATAAATTCCATGTCCTGATTTTAATTGTTCTATGTACAACCCCTGGCTACAACACTGTACAAATTAAACAACTTCCTAAAATCAATAAGGACACTCTGTAAAGTGTGTCAACATCAAAAATCCTTTATCATAGCTATCTTATCTTTGGTACATTTTACATTCGCTTTCTTATTACAGATTTTATGCACATAGAAAACTACAAGTTCAAAACTGTTCAAACATCACAAAAAAGAGAAGCCATTGTGAAATTTCACCAAAGGGTATGTTAATTTGAACATCACTTTAAAGATGTTCATTGACAATGGGACATTTCTGAAGAGCACTGCTTAGCTGGCTGCATGAAGAGTGGACATGGTGTGAAACTCTTCGGTCGTTATGAAGATAAATGAGACGGCTAATTTTTTTAGACTGCTGTGAAGCAGGGAAAATTTAAATTTACCTCCTAAGAATGAACAGAACATTGCACTTTTAGAAAAAAAGTGACTTCCTTTTTAAATATATTGAGTAGATTTAATCTCATTTGTTCATTTTCATGTATTTTGTTGTCTAAAGTCACTTCTTATTTTGAAAACAGAAACTTCAATGGCAAAATTTAAAAAGCTTGGAAGTAGGAACAGTTTCAAGGATTAGTTTATATTCCTAAACACTCTTTAAATTTTGGGGAAAATTGGCTAAAATCCATATGGTGTTGAATTATGATAATTTTGCATCTAAAGTGGCAAGACTGTGCTGTGAAGAAGTTCTGGATGCCAGATTCCGTATTCTTGCCGGTCCCTCAAGTCTTGCTAGCACAGCTCTCCAAGGGAAGACTGAAGGGAGGGGGGAGTATGAAGACAAAACGTGTTTGCCTGTCTCCTTAGGGGATTGTTGAGTCAGTTACACCTTTTCATTGACTTCTGGCTTCCGGTCAGGCAAATCTACAAATAAATGAATGCAGATAGAGTCCTTTCCATGTCCTGCATGTGGTAATAATTGCTCTCACTACTCCTTGAAGTCTAGGAATATTAACTGTATGCATTTGGATAATTACATTACCTGCCAGGGGTTTTTACTGCCCAAATCTTATAGGTATCACTTTATTTCTCATCCCTCAATTTATACTAATATAAGAGTTTTATCCTTTTCTGCTGGGAACCTGACTAATAAAATCATTTTAAAATAGCATGAAAAATTTAATAAACTCAAAAACATACATGCAACCTACATGAAAATGATGAAATATAACAATAAAGTAAATAACTTGAACACAACAGGGAGGTGGCCAAAGACCAGGGCAGCTGACATCCCACTGCAGAGCTCTAGACTTTTCCTCCTTTGCTGCTTCCACCCAAACGGCAATTTTTGAGATGATGCTATTAGAAGTTTTTAGGTTGAACACTATCTGAGTACTGCTATTCAATTATTCTGATATTGAAGAAAACTAATTTTGTGTAACTTAAACTAACATTTTAAATTACATTAAATTCAACAATTCATTTTACCATTTATTTCCACAAATGTAACATTTCTGTTGTAATTTTTTCTTTCATATATAAAATTCCATAAACATATTTTGAAAACAAAATGGTGACTTTTACGCATCCTGTATTCACTGAGTTTGGTAATAGTGTTATACTCCAGCAGAAGTTACTATTGCCTAATGTCAGGTTCGGCTGAGTGATAGTCATTTAATTCTTAAGTTGTTATCTGAGAAAAATTAAAAGCTTGGGAGAAACATTATTTTTATATATAACCTTTTGTTATTCATCACACTGACCTAAAGGAAAGTTCATCTCATTTAGCTATCATGCCTGGCTGAGTGGTTCCCAGGCAGAGACAGCACACATAAGGGCCTAGGCAGCAGACAGCTGTTCACTTCTCATGGGGACCAGGAACAGAGAAGGTTGGAGCCTCAGAGGAAGCTGTACTTTTTCAGGTCACACCCCAAGTGATGCGTCCAACCACAGTCTACCTCCAATGGGCACACTCAGTGGCCGACCTCATTAGTGGACTAATCCACTGGGTGTAGCACCTCCATTATCCGATCTCCTCCTTTAAGCCCTGCGTTGGAGTTCCTTTGATAATATTTGATATTGATAGAGTGAGATTGTTTTTGAGTCATATCATTCTACTTTGTCTATATGACTCATTATGTTATAAATATCAAGGGTTTGTTTAGCAATTAATTTAAACGGTAATATGTTTTAAGCACCTATAATGAGTGAGGCACTGTCTTAAGCTTGCGAATACAGAAAAATAAAGTTCTTCCCTTCCCTGAGCTAGTAGTATGACAGAGATGTTAACAACTAAGTAAGTGATATATTTCCATATTACTAGAAGTCCAAAGCAAAAAAAGAGTGGAGAATAACAAGAAACAGAGTGCTCTTAAGATGGTTTGGTTGAAGCTCGTGTTTCAGGGTCAAACACAAAATTAAACTCATATTAGCGATGTGTGTCTAAAACAGCTAAATTAAGCAGCACTATAAAAGAGAAGAAATTTCTTTTAAAGAAGGGTTAAAACATCACATTTTATTTCTTTGTGTTAGTGTATTGATACACTCTTTTTGTGCCAGTATAAAAGCTTTGCTAGAATCCATAAAAGGGGAAACATGAAAGATAATTGACAGAGACAAAAAAAGAAAGAAGATAAAATATGAACGTACAATATGCCTAGTTCTTATTTTAGTTGTGTTTTAAAATTTAAATTTACCTGCTGCTTCTGACATGCAAGTTTCCTGTCTCTCTCACATTTCTCATCCTTTTCACTGACCCTTTCATCTCCTTCTTCATCTTCCATTTTCCTAAAAGTATATTGTAAAGCCATGTCAGTAATTGTGTCACATTTCCTATGCCCCTTTTTGATGGGTCATTTTAGTGTGTGTATGTTCTGTCATGTGCTAAAGAATTGGAAATCGTTGTTTGTGTCTGATTAGTTTCTTCTTAGAACTCCTAAGAAATTATCTGATTTTCAACAAATGATTGTTGAAGAACAAATTCCCTAGATCAAACACATAAGTATCCAGACTTTGGATACGAATTTTCTTCATGTCTGGGTTATTTACATGTGCTTTATTTTCCAACCAAATGCAGACCACTTTGAAAATTATTTGTTGTGTATGCTAAAGATCTTAAATATTAATTTGACAGCTTTATGATTAATCATGACATTTTATTCATATATGTCTACAGGTTAATAGATAGATAAAAAATAAATCATAGCTAGGAAAACAAGTGCTATGTGAGGAAGACAATGTTACAATACATTCAAAGAAGCACACAGGAGCTTACAGAGTTCTGACTGCCTCATCGGAGGTCAGGGAGTCCGACAGAGGAGCAGAGCTGCAGAATGCTGGGGGACACCAACATGCGCATGTTTATTCCAAGCGCTGTAAACTGTTGATCTTTAGAATTCAGAGTTGATAATTATTATGTTTGAAGACATTTTATTAACTTTTATTAGTTTGTATTTGTGTATTGTCTTAATATTAATAATTTAATATAAGTAATTTTGTGGAGAAGAAGTGGACTCAGACTTTTACCTTTAGATAGGTTTACTTCATATTATGGGTGTTTGTGATATTGAACTGGAAGGATTTTCAGACCGCAGCACAAGAAACCCTGTTCTAAAAATTTATATAAAGCTTGTATTTTTCTATAGTTGTTATCATAATCACAAAGCACTGGGTTTAAAATCAGAACCACACTTTTGCCTGTCCTAGGGCACTTATTTAAAGCAACAAATTTTTATGCCATCCTCCAGAACTGTATGAAAGTTCAAAATTTTTAACATTGTCATAGCCTGTTAGCAGTTAGCTAGCAGGGCTGTCAATCAGCAGTGACAATCCCCAATTTTCATTTTATCAAGTGGAACAACAAACATTGCTGACATCTGTTTGTGATATATTAAATGAATTTCCATGTTTCCTTGGTTCTCATTTCAAGAGCAAGCTTCACTACACATGAAAGATAATTTACTAGAACAGAGGTCAACTTAGTAGGTATGATTTGACAAAACATCAAAATAGATGAATCCCGAGTTTGCATGCTTGCACTTTGTTAATCCAGCTATGTTACTTAGAATAAACATAATATGCAGACCTAACTAATGTCTTAATAAACATTTGCAGAAAGCAAGACAGGGATCCTAGTGTGCTGGAATATACCTAATGACCTGATTGCCTTCCTAGCAGCCAATTAGAATTTATAATAATGGTAGTCAGATATTAATTAGTTTGAGAATTACCAATTTAGTTTTTGGTTCTTACCCCAGACAATCTTAGGTTCCACTTGTAGCCTTCAGGTATTTTTTCAGTGCTCAGATGTTTGGACGTGACAGACATTGTACCACATTTCTCAAAATCATTATGGTCACAGTTAGGTCTAAGATATGTAAAACCCACTCTGCAGCAAGAACAGGGTGGGAGAAGAAGGTTCTCATGATTTCACTGTTTTCTTACTAATAGTATTCAGAGCATACTTTTATAAAAGTATGTTGACTAAAAACTTAAGTATGTATGTTTGGCTGTTTGAATTGCAAAAAAGTACTGAAAATCATCAAGGTTTATAATGATATAATTTGTTGAGATTTGCTATTTGACATTTTTCTTGATCAATATTTTAAAGTGAAAAATGATGTGAGAATCACTACAATGAAATAATGTAGAACAGAGAATGAGGAGTGAGAGAAAGTGGCTTCACCTACAAAGTAGGTGAGCAAAAAACCTACAAAGTAGGTGAGCAAAGCAAATTAACCATTCTGATTTAAAATTTCAAGGCAAGATTTAATTCTGCCTTTATTATTCTCATTTTTCAGATTTCTTTCATCAGTTCATTCTCTCTAGTGCATGTAGATGGGTGGCAGGTTTACACCAATACATCTCTCAATACATCTCTCTCAGGTGTAGGACACCAGTAATTCAAAACCAGAGCATTGATCCTAATTCAAACTTTCCAGGAATAAAGTACTATTTACTAAGCTTAGTTAAGTGTCTATATTCAGATAATATCCATCTGCCCATCCATCTGCCCACACATACATATATACAGAAAGCTATGGAAGACACTCTTGTCAGTACATTGATGAGTCTGACAGATTTCAGTGAATGAGGGGTTTGAACAGAAACAGAAAACTCTCTGCTGGAGGTTGCTTTTCATTTGCAAAGTCTGTATCATTCATTCTCACTTCTCACCCTGACTCTGTCTCTGTCTTTGTATCTGTCTGTGTGTCTCTCAAACACACACACACACACACACACACACACACACACCTCCTTCTTTCAAAATCCAGCTAGTCATTTAATATCTACAAATGACCTGTGTCTTTATTAAAGGGAAATACATTAAAGTTATACATTAAATTGTATTACTAGTATCATGTCTCAAGACAATTTTCTAGATGTCTATAAGAATATGTATTGTAAACTATTTGAAAGAAATTTTTGACAACATAACAAAGCTAAACCTGCTTGTCCAAATTCAAGTAATTCTACCATCAAATATTTATTATTCAGAAAAGAATACTAAAGAACATAGACAAGTTGTTTAGTGCAATATTATTTATCAATGGTAGAAATTGGAAACCATCAACTCTGCATTAATAATGGAATGAATGTATTATACTATGTTCAGTGGTGAAATTCTATTCCACAATACAAATGAATAAACTTCTGGCACAAACAACTATAAATTTCATGAGTATAATACTGTTGAAAGAAAGGAAACTTAAAAAGGGACATACATTTTATAAATTTATATTTGGTCTAAAAGAAGAAACACAGTTTAAGTCCTTAGAATGAGGAAGAAGGAGGAACCAGTAACTGACAGAGGTAGCAGGAGAGGATTCTGAGCCTACTTTGCCTCAATTATGAGGAACAACCAGAAAAGTAGCCCAAACATGCAGGCTGCTTTTGTTGCTGTCAGCTTTTAACTGTTTAGCTAGAACAGAAACAAAAAAACCTTGACTTTTTTCCCCTTGCAAAGTATGTAGAAATGCATGACTTTTCAGTAAATATTCATGTATTAGTCAGGATTTTACTAGAGAGAACAGATATAACACAAGATATACAGATGTCAAAGAAACAACAAGATTGGCTTAGGATTGTCAGCCACAGAGTCGGATGAGGAAGCCTGCAGAGGGTGTCTACACACTGGAGGCGGAAGGATTCAATCCAAGGTCTGGAGTTCACCTTAGTGTCTCGTGCAAGTCCACACCAGCAGGCTGAAGGCTCTACGATGGAAGGCTGAAGAGTCTGTGTCAGAAAGCTGAAGAGTCTACCCTGGAAGCCAGGAGACGAGGTCCAACCAAAGGCGAAGACTGGAGCTTCTCCCAAGAATGGAATGCATTCGTCCTTCCTCCTTCCCTTTACACCTCCAGGTGATGACCCACCCTAGGATGGGTCTTCTTCTACACCCTTGGGTGTAGAGTTGCTAAACCCATTTAGTTAAACTCCTAAATGTCTCAAGTTGACACAATCAATCAACCACTACAATTCAATATTCAAATAAAAGTTAAAATGAAAATGAGAGTAATCAGATATTATACTCTGGATATTTTAAATAGCTTTCTAAAATTATGTTTTTATAGCAATCCTATAAATTTAATACTGCCATCTCTCAGTATTGATGGATGAGTGGTTCCAATGCCAAAATCTAAGAAAAATCAAGTCTTTATATAAAGTAGAAATTTGTGTAAACCATACTCATATATATTATGTCATGTGTATAATCTCTTTAATATGTCTAAAAGCTAATAACATTGTAACTGCTACTGATGTGATTGTCATATCATCACTGGAAAAAGAAAATACAAAGGTTTGTACATTATTTAAGAGGCTATTTTGAAAGTAAATACACACCACACTTATTTTTCTTAATTTTAAATGCCTAAGTGAAACATTAAATTGATGAGTCACTTTGTGTGAGAAAATATCGTTTTTATTTCTTTAAAAAAGAAAGGATGTAAAAAAGAAAGGTTTGGGGCAAGTTATGAGGATTGGAGGCATTGTCATATAAAAACTTCCAGGAAATGTAAACCCAAGTGCTGCTCCCAGTCCTCTCGGGGGAAGAAGGCAGGGAAGCTGGCGCCCCCAGGGCCACACACCTCAGATGCCACTTCCTGCAACATGAGACCAGCTACATGGCTCCCACGCTAGAGCATAGTCAGAGTCTAAGACAATAACAGGAGAGTGTTTCTTTATTCATGAGGTCTATTCTCAAAGCAGGTGCATTCTCAGGGACTCAGCCATTCTCACGGAACTGAGGCAGGGCAAGAAGTGGGGAGAGGCTGACAGCTTGGTTTGATGTCTCCCTCTAGTCACCTGAGCTCAGGAAGAAACAAGTGTCAAAGAGGAACTCAGAAGACTGAAGCACCTGGGACCCACGGCCACTAGAAATGGAGAGAAACAGCAATAGCTGCGGTGACAGCCCCCATAGCCTGAGAAGCCATTGAAATCACAGGGTCTGAGGAGAGTTAAGACAAGGGAGCCGGGGTTTCCAGAGACAGAAAGAGAAAGGCCAAACACAGCAATCCCTAAGGCCAGGCTGAAAACCTCAGGCTGAGGTTCAAAGAGGGAACAGGATAATCGCTCTGCCACTGAGCCTGAAACTACCACAGCCCCTCAAAAACATCAAACGAAAAACAGCAAGGGCAAAACACTACATGAGGATACTTATATTAACCAACTAAGCAAGGCAATTTCTTTTTTCCTCCCTGTACTTTATGAGGTGCCATTTTGCCTCTGTAACAGTAATTTGCTTTAAATCACAAGAGACAATCTTTTTATACACGTGGGTACAGCTGCGAGTACTGGTTTTCTGCTCTAACTCTGTAACACCTCACATTGTTTTATTTGCCCACACCTGCGGTTGCTCCTTAGGAATATCTGTCTTTGACTATTTGATCAGTAAATGTATACAAACACCTTTTCTTCTGTCAGTTGGAGTTCATGTTCCTTTTCTTTCTTTCCTCTCACTATTTCCTTTCACATAACAGATTCTGTCACTATTTCCTCTTTCCTTTTTTTGTTTTTTTATATCATACTATTTTATTATCTATTTTACTTTTTCTAATTCTTCCTATATTTTTCTTTCTTCTTTTCACCAACCTAGATGATATTTGCAGCACTCTGATTATCAGTTTTACTTTAATGTGGTTTAATTTAGCATATCATTTGTTGTGTCTTATCTTGGATTAATGAAATGGTAAAGATTATTTTCACTCAATTTTTTAACATCAGATATTCTAAGGCTAGTTTCTCAAGTTTTGTTGATACTATTACATATTATCTTAACTCTGAGCAGTACTAGTGACTGAACCCAGCGCACAGAATGAAGACTGGAAACTGTCATATGAGGCATATCCAGCAATCACAAAGAGAAAACCAGTTAAGAATCATACACAACAGTGGAGAAAATATTCTCCTTAAGTATTTTACAAACTTCAATAAAGAAATACAACTCAAGTGAGAAAATAAGGCAACAAGATGTCTTCAAAAATACATAATTTCTAAAACCCAATCCCACTGATACTGAAGTGAATGAAATTCTGAACAAATATTTTCCTTTAGAACCTCAAAGTTAAAATCATTTTTAAAACATCAAAGAAAAGACAAACAGCTGAATAAATCAATCACAAGAATGGCCTTTGTGGTCAATGAAGATTCAAACAAATAGCTTATTGAACCAAGGAAGTAAGTTAAATGCCACTTTAGTAAAGAGATATGAGTTCTAAAAGAAAACTAAGCAGAGATCATGGACACGAAAATTTCAATAAGTGAAATAGGAGACTCAACTGAAAGGCTAGACATAAGACTAGTTCAGTCAAAAGAAAGCATATTAGAAGCTGAAAATATGATAGCAGTGCCAGGATATTCAGACAGAAATCAAAGAAAAAGGACTGGGCCACAATAAATAGATTATGGAAGAGTCCTTCAATACACTTGAAGGAAACAAGGTACTACTTACTGGCCCTAAAGAAGGCGACAAAAACAGACTAATGACTGAAAAGGTCTATTCACTAAAATTGTGCTAGAAAATTTCTCCAAATTAGGGAATGTTATTATGCTTACATAAGGGGGTAGTTTATAATCCTAACTAGGAATGACAGAAGAGAACCCTTCCATGGTATAACACAATTGCAATGCCATAAATTCAAAATTTAAAAAACAAGATCTGTTTGAATAAAGAACCATCACTTACAAGAGTAAAGTAGAAAAAACAAATTTCATAACAGAACCCAGGATGATCAGGGTGCATTAGAATGACATCTTCTAATCCTAGAAAGAAAATAAGTTCCAGCCAGATACTACATCCTGCAAATGTATTCTTTAATTCTAAATAGAAAAATCTATTATTTCCAAGTAGACTTAAATATCTTCCACAATGAGTATAAACTATAAAATTCATAACCACCAAGACACCATTCAGCAAATACTCAAGGGAATGCTAAAAATAAATTAATAAATTTTTTAAAATAACTATAAAACAAAAAGCAAGCAAAAACTCATGGGGTAAGGAGATTAATCAATAAACAACAGAAAGGAATCAAACGCCAGAAAAATATCACAATGGAAAAAGTCTCTACCTACTTTGTAATAATAATTCTTAGTGCAAATGATTTCTATTCTTTATTAAAAACATACAAATTTTAGGTTGGATCAAAATATAAGACTCATTTGTTCAAGACCCATTTTTACAAGAAATTCATTTGATAAGCAGAGAAATACACTTAAAATGAGAAGATAAAAAGTGAGACTTTAATAAAGTAAGAGTTGGAGTAAGCCAGAGTAACTGTACTCATACTCCATAGGTAGACTTCAAATCAAAACCCTTCAGGAGAGACAAAGAAGGCCAGTACACGTTTAATAAAAATAAGACTGAAGAAAAGATAACAACCACAAACATACATGCACTATATGCTGTGCACTCAATTTCATAAACCAATCAGTACTTAACCCAAAAAAGATAGGTCCCATTCTAATCATAGTGTGTATTTTAACATCCTGATACAACAAATAGATTGGTCATTCCGATATAACATTTTAAAAAATCAGAATTAAAGCACACTGTGGGCCATCTGGATATAATCAATATCTTAGAGTGTTTCACCCAACATCAGTAAAACACAATTTATTTTCAGCACCTCAGAAAATTCCAAAATAGACCATTTTTAGATCATAAAGCAAGCCTCAGTAAACAGAAAATAACTGAAATAATTTTCTGTCCTCTGTCAGATCATAATGAAATGAAACTAAAAATCATCAGGAAAAATCTCCACAGTAATTACATGAACACACAGAGATTGAAAATTCACTCTGAATGACCTATGAGGAACTGAAGAAATTTTAAATTTTCCAGAATCTAATGATATTGCAAACATCATGTATCAAAAACTGTAGGCCACCATGAAAATAGTTCTAAGAAGAACTTTTATAGTTGTGGTTTTCCATTTTAAAGAAACAAAGTGAACTCAAGTAAATAATTTAATGATATACTTTAAAATCTTAGAAAAGCACAAACAAATCAAACTCCAAACCAGTAGAAAGGCAGAAACAGTAAAGATCAAAATGGAAGTTAATGAATTGAAATTAAAGAAATAAAAAGATCAATTAATCCAAAAGTTAATTCATTGAAAGGATAAGGTAGACAAGTCTTTAGCCCAACTCACCAAAAGAAGCAAAGAGTGGATGAATTCATTACATGATAAATGAAAATGGTAAAATTATAGCAGATGTTGACAATGTTTAAATTCAGAGTTTTATGGGAAATTATATTCAAAATGTATATGCCAACACATTGAGGAATCTGTAAGAAACAGATTATTTCCTAGTCACATATGACCTATGCTAATTGAACAAAGATATAAAATATAAAATATCAATCAAAAGCAATGATATTGAAGAAATAATAAAAACTCTACATTGGGAAAACCACAGGACCAGCTGGATTTATAGTTTAATTCTATCAGAACTTTAGAAAATTATTACCATTATCCTGATAAACATAGGTACGAAAATAATAAGAATCCAGCCAAGAGAATTCAAGATAACATTAAGAGTATCATACATCATGAATGGAAGGATGGTTGAAAATAATAATAATGATGACACCATATAAATAGAATAATATACCTAAATCTCCAGCTCATCTCAATAATACTGAAAAATCTTTTAAAAAGTCTAACATATCTCCCTTTTAAAAAGTTATGAAGAAGTGGATGTTTTCCTCTAAGTGATAACAGTTTTATATGACAATAAAGGAAGACTATCTGTACCAAACTCCATGTTATACTCTGTATCCATAGTAACAAATATCACATGGTATGGGCACAAAAATAAAAACAGAGCCAAATGAAATAGAATAAAAGACACAAAAATGAACACAAGCTCCTACACTGAGTTGATTTTTGACAAAAGTATCCATAAATGTATGCTGAAAAAAAAGGAATTCCCTTTTACAAATCATTCTATGCTCAAGAGATCAACGTGCACAAAGCCAAAACTTCTGTACTAAAATATACTGAATAAAAGTGAATCAAAAACATAGACGTAAAAAGAGAAAGACTGAAACTGCTAGAAGTTGGTAGAGAGGAAACAATATTGTAGGCTCAGGTAAAGACTTCCTGTGCCAGACTTTAAAAGCTTCAGCTCATGAAAGCATGTCATGTTAAAAAGTTTCTGCATGGAGAGGAAACAAGACAGTAAAAAACCCCATGAATGGATAGAAATCTTGGTTAATTAATCTACCAATGGAGGACTAATATCTAGGATCCAGAAGTCTAAAAAGAGTTTAAAAATAAACCTAATAAAAAAGTGGACTCTATATACCTCTCAAACAAGATTAAATGGACAAAAATATGCTAAAATATATCAATATCCCTAGCAGACTAATGCCAGTTAATACTATAAAGACTCCATTTCACTTTGGACAGGACTGGCAACATCAAGAATAAACAAACAATGAGTGGTTTCCAGGGCATGGGGCCATGGGAACCCCCAAATACTGTTGGTGGCATATAATGTAGTACAAAAAATACAGAAATTGGTATGGAGATTACTCAAAACTAAATACGAAAATATATGACCCAGGAATATCACATTTGGGCATATTTCTGAAAGAATGAAGGACTGTGTGTGTTGCTATGTGTATACCAGTGTTTATAGCAGTGCGAGTCACAATGGTTAGAGGGTGGAAGCAGCCCAGAGCCCTGTCAGTAGACTTAGGGATGAAGAGAGTGCGGTTGAGTGAAATGATCAGACTCAAAAAGATAAATATCTCATGATTTCTCCTTTAAGAAAAACCTAAAATGTACATTAATGTAATAAATAAATAATTCAAATAAAAGACAAAGAACAGGAAATCTGGAAGTAGTCTTCTGGAGACAGGAAAGTGGGTAAGAAGGAAGGGGTAAGAAAGAGAGAGGGAAGCAATGGTACTGAATGGATTAGGTTATATTAAATGCATACATCAAATCCCCAAATATTTAATTTGAACAGCGATTATGCTGGACACAGTGACCCATGCTATGAGTCCAGCTATTTTAAAAGTTGGGAAGGTTACAAGTTCAAAGCCAACCTAGGCTGGCTTAGTGAGTTCTTGTATCAAAAAGAAAGAAAAAGTAAAAAGTACCTGAAATGTATGTCAGTAGTAGAGTGCCCTTGTATTTGAACCCCAGCATCTCAAAACAAAGATGTTTTTCTGAGTAACATTATACTTATATCTCAATGAAGAGAGACACAGACATAGGAATGAGGAATACACAAAAATTTAAATGGATAAGTTGTTGAAAGAATGCAATTTAATTTTTTTTCTGATTTCTTTCAACTTTGCTCTGATCCTTTGTCAAGGAAATAAAATCCGCAGTATGTATTGAAAGCCTGCTGTCTGCACACTGAAACTGAAATTTTGTGCTGGGAACGCCTTTCAGGCAAAAACCAGAGAAGCCCTGGAAGAGGTCTCAGCTTGACACAGCAAAATCAATAATCCTAGAGAAATGTGCCTAACTAATGTCCCATCTGCCACCATGTGGGTCAGTACAGAATATATTGTTTAACACTTACTTTAAACTTAATCTTTGAGCACCAATAAACAAATGTGAAATTTAAATTTGTAAATATTTAAATATTTGTCAAAGATTGAATTTTAAACTACATGGCATGAAAATTACAAAGATTTGTAAGACGTGACCCTTCTTCCCAGAGTGTAATAGACTAGCTCTACTTCTTAAGTAAAAGGTAGTACTATGCTTAATTAACTAATTATCCTGCAATAGAATTACAAATTATAATAGAACTATATTTGACGCAAACAGATTTCATTAAGAAATACTTCTAAGAGATAATATACTTGGGTTTTTTCTACTTTTATTGTTAATGATGTCAAATGTCTTTAGAACTAAATTATTGTGTTTTAAAATAAAATGAGTGCCAAAGAATGTGAAAGAAGACCTTCCTTAGAGTTAACAGTGAGATTTTGGTCACGTAATTCAATCTTTCTCTCCTTCATAATTCTCAGTTATATTAAGGAAAATGATCAAGCAAATGATGTATCTAATTTTACATTAAAAAGCTTTAATGTCATAGTATCACTGTATGTAAATGTAACACATACATATTTATTTATGCACTTGGTGTTCACAATTTTTGTCTGTACTTCTCACATACACAAAAAGGCTTTTTGAGTCATTTTCCCCTTTCAATATCAATGAAAATACATTAACAAACAGTGCAATAGAAGTCTTTTTTATCTTCTGGTAACAGAAAAGACTAAATAAAACAAGAAGAAATCTATTCTTTTTCCAAAAATGAAGAAAGTAACATATTGTTTGGCATAATTTAAAAAATGGATTTTCCTTCAGGTATTATTTTCGTGAGGTGGAACCTTAAGTGCCTACAATTCTGTGATGGTGCCATAGTGCTTGCGAGTTTGACGTTAAAATTCAATGACACTGGGAAGGCACACGGGATACCACTTCACTTGCTCAGTATGTGGTGTAGGACCTGACAGTTGACATGTTTGTAATTACTACTTTTACAAAAGACAGAAACAACTCATTTTAAACTTGTAGACTTAATACTGTACCAGAAAGAAAAGCTGATAATTTATACATGACAAACTATTTCTAAGATTACTTTCTGTCACATTGCAATTAGCATGGAGCTGCCACTACTTCTATAATCTTAAGTCAATTCCAATAATAGAGTGACATGAAAGAGTAATTGTGCACCCAATATTAATTCACTTGTGGAAGCTCTGCACATCACCGGAGTCTCTGTAATACATGTTTATGTGGCATGCAAAGTCAATCTATGTGTCAATAGGGAAGTTTAATACAGTATGCACAAGTAGTTAATTTTTGTGTTTGTTTATATATACATATATTTATCTGTAAATAGATATGTATATGAGGTTGTCTTCTAGAAGTTTTATTTTATATTTATGAACAGCACACTTTGGTTGGTCCACAGGTGGTCATATATTTAAATATGATCCAAATTAATTGGCAAATTTGAAAACTGCATAAATGAAATTGCACAAGCTTTGGATTTCAATTTTTTACAGAAATATTTTTTCTCCTACTAGAAAATTTGAGAAATAAAAATCACCTTTTCTTTGAATTATAGTTGAAAAAACTTTTTATACCACTCTTAGTTGGGAAAATGATGTTCTCACGACTGATCGTTGGGGAAGATTCTTATTTACCCCACTCATCTTCAGATGGGATAAGGTCAGGTCTCCCAATCTTACAAAATATGAGAATTCTAGTATCTCTCTGTCAGGTTCTGTTTCGGGTTCAGCTCAATATTTCTTCTGATAAATGCTGGAACTGAAAGACTGTGGTGGTTAAAGTAGTGTCAGTCCGACTTGCTCTGAGCGCCGTCCGGAGGATCACTGGAGCTCACTGCCAGCATCTGGGTGCATCACGTCCCGGAGGTCTGCGTCTGGCCCCATCCCCTGCTCCGCGGCATGGATCCCCTGCTCTGCCTCCGGACTTCCCTCATGTTTCTGCCTTAGAGCCAGCTGACCTTGGATCGTATCCTGTGAACCATGAACTAAATGAAACTTCTCTTCCTTACAATGCGGATAGCACGTATTGTGCCTCGGAAACAAGAAAGTGACTAACACGCCTGGTAAAAGGCGCACTGTGTTATTTACTGTAGATTATACTAAGGAAGTATTTGGATGATGAGTCCTTTCCTTGTCCTTCTTACAGGTGTTTGGGTTCACTTACCCTCACTTGAACACATAAATTGTAACATTAATTAGATGAGTTTGGTAAAACTGTAATATGAATCTTGACTAAAATCGAATTTTACTCTCTGATTATTTGGGAAAAATAATGACTTACGTACTTTTTGGGGGGGAGGAGGAGACCCGGGAATCAAACTTTGGATCTCATGTTTGCCGGGAAGATGCTGTAGAACTGAGCTATATCCTGAGCCCAAAATGATTTAAGGTCAACATTACAACATAGAGTGAATGAGCTGATATTTTCTTTTTGTTATAGCATATGATTTGGAAGGAAATACAGCACCAAGGAGGAAAGTTTAGATTAGTAATGTAGCTATCCATATTGGTAAACTTTCTAATTCATGTCACAATAACAGTTAATTTGACAAATATTAAGATTCTAAAGATTGAAAAATTAATTTCAAAAAAGTAAATGCAATTGCATTTCTTTTTAGTATTGAAAATGAAAAGCACAATATATAAAAATTGATAAATTTGATTTATGCTATATAAGACACCATCTACAAAACAATAAAACAAAGCAATAAGTTATATATATATAGTTTCAAGAAACTCTATATTTCACAAATCAAAGTACTAGAATAAATGGACAGGGCTGGAGATTTAGCTCAGTGGCTTAAGTGCTTGCCTGGTAAGTGCAAGGTCATGTGTTCGATCCCCAGTACCAAAAAAAAAAAAAACAACAACAACAACAAAAAATCTAGAATAAATGGACAAATTGATAACAGCCATAACGAGCAAATTCAGTCATGAGTGATCCATCTATGAAGTCTTCATACACTAGATAAACACAGGAATACAGATTTTTAAAAAAGATTTATACCTTTTGAAATGTCACATCATCAAAACTTGAAAAATACAGCAATTTGCAGTATTATTGAGACAGTACAAAGAAACAAGAGTTATTAATGTACTATTTAGATGTATAAAGATTTAGTACAAGATCTATAGCAATTTGAGAAAGTCTAATAAAGTTAGGATGCAGACCCTTCAAATGTATATTTTAAATTTAGAAAATATGTCTTAGATTATCTCTGATTCACATGATGAAAAAATTAAAAAATGTTGCTGCATTTTAGGTTAGAAAAGTTTTGAAACAGTATTTACTTGACACCCCACACATTTTCTTATATTGCAATTTGTTAGATCTGAATATTATGTAGTTACTTTGTAATGTCTTTTTAAAATTTTTTTTTAATTTTAAAAAAGCAAAACAGAAAAAAGGATAGAAATGGTACAGAATTGCAAAAAAGTCGGAAATTAGCACTAATTAGTATATTTCATATTGTTATAGGAAGGAAAAAGATTATATGCATATAGGTATCTATCTTGTGTGTACACACACACACACACACACACACACACAAGATAAATAGCTATACTACTAATCTCTGTTAATTCATCCAAAGGAACAGTTTGTGCTGTCACTGTTGACTGCTTAAGCTTTTTTATTTTTTGTGCCTAAACCTTGTAATTTGTAATATCTTTTGTAAGCCATGATTTCTTCAAAGACTTTTGGGCATGACTTGAAGTGAGTTTCAAAAAATAGTTTAGATTACTGATGTAAAAACATGTTATATAAAATCTGAATTCTTTATATTTCACCAAGATATTTTTAATACATACATAATTCATATATAATAAAGGTAACTTTGCTTTTATCAATTCATTTTTACACAATGTTTAAGTTTCTAGGCATAGTTACAACATTTACATTATTCATAACATTTTAACATTATTCACTTGACACAACACAACTAATTTTAGATTTCTTATAATTTTGTAGGTTTTGGTTTAATATTTCAACTGTATAATAAACAAGGTGCTTTCAGGTTTTCTAGTTTTTCTTGTCAGACCAGCAGAACTAACCTCTGCTACGAGAAAGTTGTTGATCTTCCTAAAGGACATATTCGAGTGTATTAAGTGTACAGTGTTGGCAAAAAGTCACAGATGCTACATCAACCATTTCTTAAATGGCCCGTTGTGCAGCTTGTTAGACGTGTACAACTCTCCAGCACTTATTTGCCTACAGAATATGCCCATATAATAATTATCTTCAGTGCCTCCAGTTACTTAGTATAGTTCTATATTTTTCCTTAAGATATTTGTTTTATATTAATATTATTATAGAGATATTCTGATAACGGTGCGGTTTTCCAGCTTTTGTATTTCTCAAGACCTTGATTTTTCCTCTGTTAAGGAAAGATCTTTTCACTGTCATAGAATTTTAACCTACCAATTTTTTATGTACTTTATGTAAATTGCTCCCTTTTCAATTATTTTTGAAAAGAAATCTGATGTTACCTTTTAATTTGTTCCCTCGTACATAATATTATGACGTTTTTCATTCTAGTTACCTTACAAATTTGAGATAATTGTATGTTTATATATTATTATTAAAGAAAATACAGAGAAACATGTCATGCCCTTTTGGTAGTTTCTTTGATAATAATGTATTACAAAATTATAGTATAATATAAAATTAATTTCTTTATTTCTATATTTCATGTTATAAATTTACTGAACTTATTCAAATTCCCCTAGTTTTAACTTCCCAAATTAGTCTCTGTGTGTGTGTGTGTGTGTGTGAGAGAGAGAGAGAGAGACAGAGAGACAAGAGAGACAGAGAGACAGACAGACAGAAAAAGAGAGAGAGAGAAAGCAAGCACAGGAATTGATTATCATCATGTTTGCTAAGTTTGAGAAGTGATGAGCTTCTTATGAATCTATAGATTAGTTTTAATTAGGCTTGGAAATTTTTTTCCACTAATTCATCAGTTACTAATTTTTCACTAGAAATTATTGGATATAATTGAGAAAAAAATCAAAAGTGTGCAAATTGAAAGTTTAAATAAAAAGCGAATATATTTTTGGATTGTAGTAAATATGAAAATTATAAACTCATATAGAAATATCAATCTTGAAAGAGCAATATTATTACCTTTAGTTAAAGTTAAAAAAATGATGTCTATTGTCAAAACTCCCAGAAAATTATTAAATTCCAGACCAGGGTGACAACAGCATCAACTATTTTATTAAAAGAGACAATGAATCCAATGAAATGACTGAATTGTTCCTTTCACTTGATGGCCTGACAGTCTGCTTTACTAACTCATGAAAATAAGATAAAGAAAACTATATGATTAGAAATCTTCAGTGCCAGGTATCAAACTCACAACAGCCCACTTGCAAGGCAGGCACTTATGCCTCTGAGCTAAATCTACAGCCCTTGGATCCATTTAAAAGAGACTGAGGTAGCGAAAGTCTTTGGGTTTTGGTTTTCTTTCTCATCCCGGCAGAGGAATGTGAGCTGAAGCATCAGAAGCTACTAAGTAGCAGAACGTGTTCAGGAAGGTGGAAGATGACTGTTAGCTTAAAAGCCCAAGGAGACTGGGGCAGGTAGGTCTTTGGAGGTAGACAGTCCAGCTGGCCAGGTGACGAAATGTACTTTTGTTTCATTAATCACTGTACTATCCTCCAATTCCCTTTGCTGAAAAGATGAATCTATTACTTATCTTATTAACTGTGAACTTCCCTCTCCCAGTAGTAAAGCAATAATTCTTAACTGGATATTCTCATGAAAGTGGAAATCTGACTAAGATTTTTTCTTCCATAAAAATAAGTCGTTGACCAGTGTCATGGATCACGCAGAACAAAATTACAAAATACCTTTGTAGGATAATAGAGTGAATAATAATTCATGAGGATCATCACAAATCAAATACTTAAATGCTAGAATACACATCCATATATTCAGGTGACCCTGATTGTGACAGTAAATGCTGAAAACAATACTAATGCCAACAATAACATATTCATCCACAAAAATAGGATAGTTGTTGAATTATAGTAGTTTGATTTTTCATCTGAAAAATCAGTCCTTAAAAACTATTTATAAAGTGTGTCTAAGGAAAAATAAAATATGAATAATTTAGGTGTGAAAATTTCACTATCTATAACAATGTGTATTGTTCCAAATGTGTTCATATACCTTCACATAAAGTGGTCCAGCAATACAAAAAGCTATACAGAAGTTTAAAAATATAATGGCAATAATGTTCATGGTAATTTTCACATTTTTAATTTTTAAAATATTATGTTTTATGTATTAAAATCTGTTACTCTGAAAATCAAGGAAACGATTAGTGACAATAAATCCAGATGAATATTCCAAATAGCAGGCTGCAATGATTTTCAATATCAAAAGCAATTCTGAAAGGATAATTATAGTTAGAAAATAACTCGCAGCTAAACACAGGTGATGCTTCTTTAGGTGGGTACTGAGTGAATGTTTTAATCACATTAAGAACTCAGCAAAACCAAAAGCTTTCTGTGTACGTGTGCTTATGTTTTTATTGAAAGTCAGGAAATGCCTTATCCCCTGAATCATTACACATATACTTCTATATGCATATTTCTATGTTGTCTTTGAGTCTGTGAAACACTTGTTTACATGTACGGACCTTCTCCAATTCATTCTTTACTTAAATTATGTAACTATAAACACTGAATTTCACATTCTCATGTTTAAAGTATTTAATCTCAACTGTCTTCTTCTAAGTAAATTGAATTGTGTCAAAATTATCCTTAGTCTTAAACATGATGTTGTTTACATCATGACTTCATTCTTCAAAAGAGATTTTTCCAAATAAAATTGTAGGTTATTTGAGTGAAAAATTTTACTATATATTGTTAATATTAATTTTGTTTAGGCACAAGATATTTCCCTCCTATCAAAAAAAATACACCAAAGCAAGAGTAGCTGCAATCAATTCATAGTTTCTCCAAAATACTTATTTATACCATGTTGTACTTAGAGTAACAGACCAGGAAGTGATATAGACAACAGACCATGATCGCTAATAATATGCTGTCAACATGAATAAAAACTTTTAAGCAACGAAATAATCCAATTTTGTATTTATGTCATCAGATAATTGAAAGAGAAAAACACCAACTGTGTTAATTTCAATAATTGTTGGATGATATAATCCAATATATATCATACCAATAATGTTGAAATTCTGTTGTGTTGAAGGTTGAACATATAATTTAATTATGAAGCTGGGCATGGTGGTGCATGTCTGTTACCCAGGACTCAGGAGGCTGAGGTGGGAGGATCACTAGGAGTTTGAGACCAGCTTGCACTACATAGCAAGACCTTGTCTCAAAAAAAAAAAAGTTCATTATGAAAGATAATGAAATTTAGGTAAATATTCAACATTAAATTTAAAGAAGTTAGCCTTATTTTGATAACAGTACAATTTTGACAGAACATGGCATCATAGTAAAAACATATTCTCTGTGAATCACTGAAACAAAACAAAATATGAAGCACTTGGAACTGGTTATGTCGCCAGGCCGGGTCTGAGTTTCCCAGACTTAACCCAACCCTGTGTAGCAGAATGGCTGACCTCAATCTCAGAAGTAGGAGTGAGGTTTATCAGAGGGTGGAGCATACACTCAAAATGCGAGCACAGTCCTCAATAAATGAGACACATTGCTGTTTGGAGCTGGGAACACTTGTGCTTTTCTTGAGGATGTGCAAGGTCCAGGAAGGAAGTGCTCCCCATCCCCTTCTACCAGCATGAGCTTTTATTTTATTTTATTTATTTTATTTTATTTTATTTTATTTTATTTTATTTTATTTTATTTTATTTTTTTCCAATCTTTGTTTTTTTCAAACAGATGATTTAAATACTCTCTGAATTCTCTCAATCTGTTAATTTTTTATTGGGCAAACTATGACCTTATAGTGATGGGTCTGCTAAGAGGGAGTGTAATCTGGCCACAGACTGGTCACATTGGTACAGTCCATCTCAGTGCAAGGTTTTTGCAACTTACTTTTTTTAATTGAGCCAATTTACGACCTTTTAGTGACAGGTTTCGTGGGGAAGAGGTGTCAGTCTTGCCAAGGAGAGTTGGCAGGTGCTGTCTTGGTGACTTCAGCTAAATCCTGGTAGTTGCAGTCTTCTTACAAGTGCTCATTTAAGAAAGTTTTATCGCTGGACATGAAAGACTTGGCCAGTGGATCTACAGTAACCTCCACAAAAATCCAGACCAGAATATGTGGTGTGGAGAGTTATGACAGTATTCTGAGGATAATATACCTCTTTAAAGAAATGTAAATTTTTGTACATGAATAAAGATAGATTGATGTGTATGAAAAAATAAAACATCACCTGAAAATAAGCCCTACTTTATTTTTTGGAGCAAAAATTATTATAAGCCCTAGTTTTATTTTCAAAGAAATATGCTAAGGCATACTCTATTCCTTGTAAGTAAATATTCTCAGTGTCATTATTATCACTGGGTCCTGGATATCCAAGTCCAAAGTAGAGGGTACAGTTTATTGCCATCACTATTTTACCTGTGAAAATGTTCACCTTTACCTAAGTGAACAGCACCAGTACCCACTAGGTAACACGATCTAAACCCCAGTTCACAGCTCTATTCAATATTATTTTACAGATCTAGATATATAGATATAGATATAGATATAGATATACCTAGCAATGACCTTTACATAGACTAGCAATTATGTATTTGCAAGATGATTATTTTCATATTTGTGCAGTGGCTTCTTTTTTTGTATCTTTGTTTGTTTTTGTGGTACTAGACTGAAACTCATGACTTTACACTCATCAGGGAGGTGATGTGCCCCAGAGCTATATCCTTGGCTCTAGAATGAGATTCCAAACACCTGTTAGAGTAAATCTGACCATGTTCAGATTTTAACTCTATTGCTTACAAGTGTCATTATGGGCATGCTACAATATTTTTGTCATTTGCATCAATTATGAATATATTCTCTAACTTTGAAAGTTGTACTTAAAATTTATTTTAGTTATAATATTAGAACAAATCAATTTTTTTTTCTTTGTAGCTGGGATCTAACTCAGGACCTTGTACTTTCCAGGCAAGCACTTATGCCACTGAGATAAATCCCTGGCCCCAGCAAATCAACTTTCTAAAAATATACTTTAAGTGGAAGGAAAGAGCAGAGGTAGAAGGGACAGAGGCTTTAAGAATGAAGACGTCTTATGAACATGTACACAGGAATGTAACATGTGCTACAAACATGAACTAAAAAAGAAGAATCAAGATATGATAGAGGACAAGAAAGGGAACAGAAAGGGGACTGAAAAAAGCACTTAAAAATATATTATGTATGTGTAACTCTTCCTCAAAAGGAATGTAAAAAGTATGTACTACAAACATGTACTGAGGAGAAAAATTAAAAAATATGTATTTTAATCAACATCTAATAATTGAACGTATATAGTGCAGGGTGTTGTTTGTTTTTTGTATAGAATGTTTGACAATCAAATTATGGTAATTAGTATATCTATCACATAACATATGTATAATTTCCTTGAGATGACATTTCAATAAAAATCTTAATTTTAATACAAATTTAATAATTTTATTTAAAGTCAATGGTTTTTTTAATTCTGAATTTTAAGAAATGGTTTTCAGTGTGACACTGTTCAAACAATTTACAATTTTTTTGCTGAAAAATTTCCCATTTTTCATTTTAATATTTAAATCTTTATATGACAATGTTGTATATAGACAATAAATGTGACAATATTATCCTTTCTTTTATGCAACAAACTCATTTTTTCAAGCTCTGTAAAAATTATACCTCTCCTTTTTTGTTAAAATTCCATCCAAGTGAATGTCTAATTTGAGACTTGTTTTTTTTTTCTATTATCATTATATTATCTCTTCATAAATACAAAACTATTATTTTTTCAAAATATATCCTAGACTGTTTTGGGCAAACCTATCCTCCCAGTTCCTTTTTCAGTAGCAGTTAGTTTTTGACACTTCTTTAAAAGAGCATTTGATTTTATTTGGAAAGTGCGATGCAGCCAGGGAGGTGATGAACTTCCCCAACCTGCTGGTAGGGTGACTCCACGTGACCAGGCTCTTGGTAAAGGGAACCGGAAGTGTGTTGCTGGATCTGCTCAAACCATTCACTTGCGAATCTCCTGCAAGTTACTTGCACGTTACAGTCCATTGCGCTTCATCTGATGTGATTTACTTGAAGATTAAGCAATGTCTGTTTTATGATTATGTTTACGTAATAGAGTCCTTGGCATACAATAGATAACATATATCAACGCTATCAAATGGACATGAGATCTTCTGTAGTAAATTCATTCAGTTGATGAAAATAAACTAAGTACCTAACATACAAGCCATTTTTTACCCTCATAAGGTATAGCAGTGATCAAAAGGAAAGAAAAGCCTACAACCCTGCCCTATGAGGTTTATTTTCTTTTTTGTGAAGGAAAAACAAATGTAATCAACTTATTTCTTATCTTTTTTTGTTGGAAAGTGAGAAGGTCCTCATGAAAATAAAATTAGAATGGGGACAAGGATTGGTATTATACCTGCAAATAGGAGCTCTCGTTAACTATATGTAGAATGTGATCCTGGGTCATAGCTCCATAAGAAGAGATAAAGGAGTTACCCTGTACCAGGGGAAGAGCGTTTCTGGAGAGGTAACAGCTGGGGCACACGCGGCAGAGAGAGCACACTGAGGTGGGGGACAGAAACGCAGATCGGTCAGTGTTGCCAGCCCCACATATGGAAGAAGAGATCAGTGGCACTGATGTTAGGGTAATAGTGCATATTTGAATACCGTATCAGCAAATGTCAAGAAAGGTTTTTCTTTACACAAGTTTGTCCACTTGAATGAAATTTTAAGAGGAAAAGAGTATGCCAACAGGTTTGTTCCACTGAATTTAGGAAAACTGAAACTTATTTTTACCAAAGAATTATAAAAGACATTGACTACTGTCACAGAAAACACAGACATATTACTGATAATATAAATTAAAGTTAAAAACACAATAAAATAACTTTCTACACACAATGCATATTTTATCATTTGTTAATAAGTGCAATGTTGCAATTGTTTTTGGTCAGAAATTGTGTTAAAGTTTTTAAATAAATATGTTTACAAAATAATTATAGTTGATTTACTTAGAATATAAGGTAAAATATAAAACACTGAATCATCACCAAAAATAAAATGATAATAAAATCTCGAAATTAATATGAAAACTAGAAGAAGTTTACATAGAACACAGACCAGAGGGAAATAAATTTAAAAGGTCAACATGGAAATTTGGAACAGAGACAAATTTAATAAACTCTGTATCACAGGATTCTTAAATAATGCAAATAAATTTTTTTTAGTTTTTTGTATTTCCTTTTATAATAAGACTCTTTAAAAAGGTTACACTTTTCTATTTCAGATATCAATTATTTAAAACAGGAAATTGTGTGGAAGTATATTCTTAATCATCAAATTCAAAGAACCAGTAAGTATGTTGTGGATCTAAATGAAAGAGGTAGGATTTTTCCTATTCATTGGTTATATACTCAGATGAAAAAAATAGCTTTTAATGTAGTTAGAAAATGATTTCATTATTGTTTCATTGTTTGAAGATTGTCATTTTCAAATTTTTTTCAAAGCTAAATTCTTACTACACAGATTGTGTATTGTTCCTACCATTCTGTTCCTTTGCACATCTGTTTGATCCTCATAAACATAAGCACAGAAAATTAACCTAGAATTGTATTACTATCTCATTTTAAAAGAATACTTACAGAAGACTTATGGTGTTAATATCATTTTTAATAGACCTTGTTTATTCTCAACAACGCTAATTTGACTTTCAGTTATGAGCAATTCCATGGAGTGATAAAATTGACCTACAAAAAGAATTACTTCAACAGATGATTTACAGCTACTCAAAAGAAAAAAAATAAGTGTAAATGCCTGACTTGAAGGCCTTCATTAACATTAAGGTATATAATCATATTTGTATCAAATACTTTGAAAATTAAATGTGCTTTGATGTTTGCCTTTCACAAAAGTTAAAGAAAAAAATTAACCACATTATTATTTTAGTTCTATACACTGAATTATCCACTTATCAAATAAACTCAGCCTCTAATTTAACATCATTATTTCCCAGTCTAAAACAATATTTTTGATGTTTTTAGATCTGCTCTACACTAAAGAAGTTAAGGTAAGACAATCTCCAAGCAAGGCACAAACGTAAAATGGCACAAATGTACACAAATAATGAGGAAAAATTTCACTAATACTTAGGACATTGCCAAGTATTACCTAAGATAATTTGACTTAGTGTTCCTGATTTTCATTCTCATTTTTTTGCCAGATATCTTATATGATTCCTAAACAAGTGTATCTACTACCTTCATTATAGAAGTATTAATGCAGTTACAGCCTAACTTGTGGTATAATGGGAAGATTAGGATTCTACATTCTTTGAATTAAATAACATACTAGTGAGTTTATTCTAATCATTATAACGTTATGATCATATTGTACATCAAAGGTATGAAATATTTACTTCATTTTTCATTCTTTCTTGTGACTTTATTTGGCTTGAAAATGCTTTTAGATTCTTAAAGCTCTGCTATGATTACATTTTTGTCATTTGTTATTCTAGAATAATAAGCAGTTTGCTGTGTATGTGTATTATTTTGTAAAAGACAACATTATTCACTATTGTGTTAGATAAACTACAGAATATAAAGTCTAGCAACATTAAAATTGATATGGCTAAAGCATATTTTATTATGAAAATAAACAGAAATATTTGAATTGCTTTCTTTATATTTAGTTAACACAAAATAAATGTAATCTACTATATATAGAAAATGAAAAATATAAACATTGATATACAAGATGAAACTCCAGCCACATTTAATTATTCACTTAAGTACCTACTGCATAGAAAGAATGCAAGGTCAGTATGGGCCAGAGCAACAGTCCACCATGCCTGAGGTTGCATCAGATGCCTGGTAGCCATTTGATCTTGGGCTGAGTAAGTCAGGACACAGATTTCGAAGGTGTATTTCGGGGCGTGTCAAGGTAGAATCATGATGAATTCTTAGCAGAGATGTTCATTGGAAATGCCATTCACGTGGAGACAGTGTTGGGTAAAATGGCGGTGATCCAGTAGAACAATCACAGCCAGCTTGAATTTAGGGTTCCTAGCAGGAGCTGGGGATGACTCCACAGGAGAGTCCTCGCAGAGTGCGCTGAGCTGGGTCTGCTTTAAGAGTTAATGGCAAGGGTTTCAGCGGGAGAGGGCGTGTGAAACTGGGGGACTAAGAATAAGAGTGGCAAAGCCTGAATGGCAGTGCTGTGATTGTAGTGGTGCTTTGGTCCTTTACTAGTCGTTAGGACAAAAATAATCCGACACCCATAAATTAGGGAGAACAACTTTAATTTAGCTCACAGTTGACAGAGTGCTCCTTCCATACTGACTGGTGCCAGTGCAGAGGGGCAGGGCAGAGGAGAAACCGTCCATGGTGTGGCAAGTAAGGAGCAGGAAGCAGCAGGCTGCCATCCATCCTTCTGCCCCTCCCCGTCCCATCCAGGCTGTGAGTGGCATACATGGCACAAGGTGGGGAGACCAGCTGAGACCAGCAGGCTTGGGCAACAGCAGCATGATGCGGAATTTATCATGCCTGGGTGTGGGCAGACAGAAAGTGCAAAGTCCTTTTGTAGGGAACAAAGAAAAATGTGTCCCTTTTATATGGACAGAAAGAAGGCAGGGGCATCAGTGGTAAGATTTTAATAAATATCTGTGGTCAAAGTGTCTTGCACTTCAGTAAGCAAAGTCCTTGAAGCTCAGGCATAAATTCTTGAGGGTTCTGGATGTCCTGGGACCTAAAAGGTGTCCCTTATTCTATCTTATCTCCTCTACAACGTCACGTG
This sequence comes from Dolichotis patagonum, assembly GCA_004027295.1. Taxonomy (NCBI): domain Eukaryota; kingdom Metazoa; phylum Chordata; class Mammalia; order Rodentia; family Caviidae; genus Dolichotis; species Dolichotis patagonum. The sequence continues at coordinate 31,198 of PVJX010006562.1, read as the reverse complement.
CTTTGTGGGTGACCACTGCGGTGCTGAACTGAGTACCCAGCTGAGGATAGTGTCCCTGCTGATGAGCAGGTTGGGGGCTGAGGTGTCAAATTCCATGAGGATCTCAGGATAAGCCCATGGATGGTGCCACCCACAGCAGGCTGGGACTTCCATTATCCCTCCCAAAACTATGGTAAGCCAATTTGGTGCCACACATCCTAATTAAGCATCATATATCTATGATCCAGTCACCTCCTAAAAGTCTCCTCAAGCCAGGCATGGTGTCATACGCCTGGAATTTCAGCACTTGGGAGACTGAGGCAAGAGGATTGCTGTGAGTTTGCGGACAGTTTGGGCTACATAGTGAGTTCAAGGTTACCCTGTCTCAAAAAAAAACAAAAATCTATGGTATCCAAAAGCCTCTCCAAGAGCGCAGGTGACTTTGGGGGACAAATAGATATAAAATATAACATTCTGCCACTGATGATCAAAAGGCTTATGTGCATCCTATTATGCAAAAGGAATTTAATCAGTCTCAAAGTGTTGCCCAAAATCCTAATATTATAAATAGCTATGTTAGGTAAAAATTAGTAGACAGACAGAGGTAGGCCCTCAGAGAGTCAGTATAGATAAGAATAAATCAAAATTGTAACTGGAGGTGCGTCTAAAGAGGGCAAGACCTCCACAAAGTCACAATGGCCAGATTTACAATATACTTAAAGGATGAGAAGAATTCTGAGACTACAGTATATTTGGTACCTCCATGTTGAAATTTCCTATAGAAACAGACCATTACTACACTAGGGGTGGACCATCCTCTCTCACCCACTAAGACTAAGACAAAAGATAACTCTAAAGACAAGAATAAGAGTATAGATTGTCCACCAAGGTTAAAGACGTCATTCACATGCCCTTGATATGTGTTCCACTACCTTATAGGGTCAGTATTAAGCTGCTATACTTGTAATTTTATTTGGTTGATTTTAGGTGACCCACATTGAATCCACCTCATGATTTTGCTCTATAAAACATTCCCAGAGAGGTGACCTCAGCAGCAACCCACTTGGGCTCTTCCCGTCTCTCAGGAGCTGTTTTTAGTCTCCACTTCTACTCCCCAATAAACCTTTCCTACTCTTAACCTTCCTTGTTTCTTTCTCTCCTATATCACTAACAGTTTCAAAAGGCTAAAGTTTTGCTGTGGAACTGTCATATCCAGGCACAGTGGGACCTATCTTAGTGGAGGAGAGAGGTGATCCAGTTGGCTGGGGTCACACTGGTCACACAGAATCAATATGAGGAAATTAGGAAAGCAAGCATAAAGACTAATAAAGTATGTTACGAGAGGTAATGCCTAGCATAGACAACAGATCTAGTATAGGTAGCAAGTATGTTTTTATTTATGCTTTCAGACTAAATTTGTCTTATGATTTCAAGTTTATTTGAAATAATTGGAAATAATTTGAATCCCAAAAGAAGGCATAATCCAGATTAATATGTTAACTGTTGAAATGCCCTCTGTAGACAAATTATTGCTTAATAAAAACCCTTTCCACAGACTATAGGAAAATAGAATTAATATTTGTGGTACTTTAGCAACAAGGAAAATCACTAGAAGAACTATATCCATGCTCCATGTCTAATTATTATTTTTGCCACTTAAATTATGCATTTGTAGATAATACAAGAAGCAATCTCTCCTAACATATTTTATTATGCTATTCTCATAGCAATATAGAGGAAAAATGCAACTTCCAACATGCTAGATGTCAGGTACACTAAGTTCTTGTTCCATGAAGTCAAAGAATGAATTCTAAGGACCAAGGGAGGTTAAAAGTAAGAAAATGTACTGAGGAATTGGAATTGAAAATTGGAATGGGGAATAGGCATAGCTCCTGAGAGACAGGAGAGGTCCGGAATGGCTTATCAAGGACCCTGCTTCTCTGAGAAAGCTTTACAGCACACAGTCATGGGGTTGAGTACAATGTGGGTCAAATCATAATCAATCAATAAGATTACAAGTATAGTTACTTGACTAATATGGATCAAATAGTAGCAAGGGCATATTGATGACATTGTTACCCTGGTAGATAATCTATAGGAATAGTCTTGTTTTTAGTTTTAGTCTTAGTTGGTGGGAGAGTATGGCCTACCTGTAATGAGATAGCTAATTATTTACATGGGAAATCTCAAAAAGGGATACCAATAATCTCAAACTTTATTTTCCCTTTAGGAGCTATATAAATCTGGTCCCTGTGATTTAATATTCTTCATATGTTCAGTCACAGTTTCTGGTTTGTTCACATCTCACTGATTGCCAAAAGTATCTAACCTTCTCAGACTGCCCTGTCTTATCATTATGATATTTCTACCTCATTTACTGTCCATAATTATAGTGAAACAGCAAAAATGAAAACTCATTTGAATTTCCACGGCATGGATTTACTTCCCTGTCCAATCAAATAGGTGATAGGCTGATAGAGTAATTTATTTTTTAACTAATGAAGCTCAAATAGTATGAAAAAATTCAGTTTCCTGAGGAAACTAGTTATGTTTCAAGTGCTAGGATTGACATTGGCACTAGCTGCCATATTGGATAGGGAAGAACAAAGAAGATTCTTACAATTGACAGTTCCATTGAAGTTACTAATGAGGTAAGTTAGGGGAAAAGATAAAAGTAGCCTAAAAGTTGGCAATGAGTATTATAATTTTAAAGACGAAAACTGCAGCTTACTTTGTTTAGTTTAATTCTTTTTTCTTCTTCCAAAACAGAAGTGCTATAAGTCCCTTTCAGCTGGGAATGGATTTTTTATGTGAAAGATCCTCGTTCACCTGTAAATCAGGCTGTTTCTTAAGAATAGGCCATTATCTTACTATGGGAGGGGCCATCCTCCTCCACCCACAGAACTGAGGCCAATTCTATCAGTTCTCAAATTTCACAGATTGTTCCAAACTGCTGTGCATCCCATTTGTTTGATTGCCCACACTTCATTCCAGATTGAATCCTAGCATCCTTACCTAAGAACCCTTCTGTGCCTCTCACTGAAGTGTACTGAAAATTATTTTTCCCATCATGAGAGTTAGCTAACCTCCCAGAATTTTATGATCAAGGTGGTTTAAGCTTCTCTTGTAGGTAAAAAAAAAGCAGCTTCTATGCAGGGAAGAGATAGATTTAATTAAAAATCAACAGGGTATCTTACTAAAAACAGCTTTCTGCCTTTACAGGTAGAAGCTACAGATAGAGAAATTAGAAAGACAAAGGAGAAAGAAAGTAGATAAAGAGAGGTGCCAGGTTACACAATTCTCATAAATATTCATCAGAAAGAGTTAACAAAGCAAGGAAAAAACCAGAAACCTAAAAGACCTGGGAGGGTCAGGGATCTAGCTCAGTGGCACAAACCCCTGCTCGGCAAGCACAAGGTCCTGAGTTTGATTCCTGGCACCAAAAATAAACAAACAAACAAACAAACAAATAATGAAATACTAAAAGTCCTGGGAAATTAGCTTTCTCAAAGGAGTTGAAGGACAGCCACATAAGGACTCTGATTTCATATACAAAAGACACACTATTTTAGTTATTTTTCTCTTGTTGCTCAGAGAAAGTACCAGACACCCAAAATTTAGGAAGGAATGGTGTATTTAGCTCACAGTTTCAGTCCATGATCAGTGAACTCCATGGCAACACCGCACGGGCAGAAGAGCAGCAGTACATGGAGTGGGAAGACAGCAAACCTAACAAGAGCAAAAGTGCCCCAGGAGCACGCTTCTTTTTCTCCTTTGTACTGTCTGCAAGCTGTCTGCCTCAGGGGGAGTGTAACACTCACACCCATAATCCCAGCATTGGCATTTGAATCACTTGCAAATTCTAGAATTTGCTCTTAGGACTGCATGAGGCCTTGGGGGACCTCCAGATACAAACCATAACACACACCTATATGTATATGCTTACATGAATATTCTCATTTTAGCACCACTACACCTGTACCAGGTATATACACGTCCCCTGTACTTCATTTTTACCTTTAAACTGCCTTTCTATGAGGTTCTCTACCTCTTACTAAGTGATCACAAAAGGACAGGAAGAGATCAAATGGCCAGAAAGAAGATAGAAAGAGGTGCTCAAAGTTAAAATCAAAGATTGTCAGAGAGCCAGTTAGACCGCAGCAACTTCCAAGTTCCCTCATGGGGAATGGGAGCGATCACTAGTCCTAGATAAAAAGAAGCTGAGGGCAAAATCCCCAGGGTTTTCATTTCTGATGCCCCCTACTTTTCCAGAGTAGCTGTCTCTCTTCTTTGTTTCTATCCTTTTCTGAACGAGGGGGCAACAAATGGCAATGTGTCTTTAATAAATTTTTTAAAAAAATATTCACTGCTTCAAATATTCACCAGGACTTCAAATATACTGTCACTCTTGTCGCATTCTGAAGTAATTCTGGAAATCACATTTGGTGAATGTCTTCAGTTACTTTGTCATGGTGCTGCCATGTCCTGAATTCAAAGTGGTCATCTTTCATGACTCTAGGGGAGAAATGCACAGTGGCAGATCTCGTGAGTAAGATAAATGAGGACACACCTTACTGCTTTTAACAGCCTGCCTTCCTGATGGATGATACACCTTATAATCTTACTCATGAAAAAGGACTTTCACCACTGCTAAAAAAGTGACAAAAGCGAAGGGACTATTTTGTTCCAATGAAGGGTAAGTGTCTAAAAGAGTCTAATGCCAATGTGTCTTTTACTGCAATAACGTTTTAAAAATTTAAACATTTGCCACATTTGATCATGTCTTCTAAATATTCAGCAATCAGTATCTTAGGGTTCGACAACCATGGATTCAAACAATAGCTGATCAAAAATTTTCTGAAAGAAAAAAAAATTCTAGAAATATCAAAGTGCAGAAGTTGAATTTGCCATGCTTTTAGCTCTATGCTGAGTACACATAAATGAAATGATGTACTGGCATTGCATACGCTTGTTATATTTTATAAGGACTCTACATATGATTTAACTTTTATGGAAGGACATGCATAGGTTATGTGCAAATATTTCAGCATTTCATATAACAGAATAAAGTATTCACATATTTTATTATTCTCAGAAGCTCTATAAGCTACCTCTTTTGAACATCAGGGGGTAACAATATATGTAAATATATGTTTTTACATTTTCATGTATTTTTCTTCCTTGAAAACATACTTGAAAAAGTAAAATATCTTTAGTTTTAAAATTTATGTTTGCATGAGTAATTTGTGTATGTTAGTGAATTAGGCAGCTTTCGTATTGGTGGGTCACAGTATCTAGCACCCACAATCTTATGGAGAAAAGGCTGAATTGGCTCATGGTTTTGGGATTCACTTTATGAACAGCTGAGTGCAAGACAAAAATGAAAGAATAGAGAGAAGGGAAAAACAAAAGACTAGAATACTTCCTCCCTCATTCCTCAGTGACCTCTAATCTCAGCCAGGCCCTACCTCCAAATGACAAGTTCAGCTCTGGGCACATTTGTGCATTAGCCCTCTGACGAGTATAGTGCCCATGACCCAGTCACATTCCAGAATACTGACCAGGGAGCCAGGACATTTTAAGTGGCATTTTAGATCTCAGTTTAACAGAATGTAAGTCATTTGAAGACTGGAAAAAATGTAGGGGGGAATAACATTGTTCAACATGTTAAATAGTAGGTTTATTAGGTATTTTACACATATAAACACATTTAATCCTACAATGAATTTGAGAATGATTAGTGATAATGATATCTGTGAATTCAGTGTTTAAGACTACTGACTATAGCAATACAAGTTATCAAGCAAATAAAAAAAGAGAAATCTTGATAATTAGTACTTATCTATTTGTACCTCATTTAATAATTTCCTAAAATTTTATTAAACTCCAACGTTTGAGTCTTAATTCCTTTGACTCAGAATTAATATTTCTGGTGTGTTACTTTAAGAAGAAATTTAGTTAAAGCAAAGATCAGAAGATTACCTACTCTAGTTCCACAAATTGTGTTAGTTTCTCAATTAGAGAGGTAGGACAGGAAGATACTGCTATTATCAATCTGCTTGCACTTGTTTTGAAATACAGATGATTTATCATCTTTTAAACCAAAGAATTCTTGGCTTGATGTGAATCAAGATTTCAAGAGGTAAATTCAAATTCACAACAAGATTTGATGTGCAGAGAGTTTATTGAAGGACCATAGATGAATATTCCTTGATGCCCCAGAGAAATAGGAATGCATTGCAACAAGTTTCAACCATGCTTTCTAAGTACTTACCAGAGTGTTTATCAAGAACTTAGAAGAGTGAGATATTTTACGTTGAGATTCCTATCGAAAGAATACTACTTTGTATTTTTTTAATTTCATTTTTCTAGACAGGAATATGAGGGAATAATTAAGAGGATTGATCATATAAGGAAGATATATAATGGCATTCCACGTGAAATAATTCTTTCCAAATTTCTCTGTGCTAGCTGATTTCTTTAACTCTGTTTTAAGAAAAAATAAATGTAGAAAATAGATTATCATTGCATATCAGAAGAAATTTGAACCTCGAGAAAGAATATACCTTTCAAGAACATAAATGCATTTTGAAGTCCTATATCATTTTTATTATTTTGTTGGGTTGGGATTTGTTCTGTTCTGTTTTTGTTTTGTTTTGTTTGATTTTGGTACATCTGATGGCATGAGGAGCTGTTTCAAAGATAAGAAGATATTCTGTGGTACCCATTTTTTATTTACAATTGTCTTGTTTTGATGTCTTTTATTGCATTCATTGTTTTGTTTTTATTGATTCTATTCTGTTCTATTCTGCTCGATTTTTTCTATGTCTAAATGTATCTGTAGGTATTTTGAAGACGAGGCATAATGGAAACTATTGTTGATTTGGTATTGTTTTGAAATCGTGTACCACACTAGTTTGTTTTCATTAGTTTTATTCTGTTTTATTTTCTTTGGTTCTATCCTCTTTAAAATAAAAAAAACATAAATACAAATTTAAGGATAGGAAGACAGGGAAATGCAGTCACATGCAGTGAACTATATTTAACTACTTGGAAGAACAAAATACTTCTGTAAATGAAATAAAAATATTCTGATATTCATATGAGTTTGGATCCTACATAGAACTAATATTTTATAATAAAGGTCTGATTAAACAGCTAATTTATACTTTATGACATTTAAGGAATTGCAACTTTAGTTATTTAGCGAAGAGAAACTATACAACGCTATGCTATTTTAAAGTTTAAAGAATCTAAGCATACATAGTAAAACCTAATGTCATTTATGTCAGCATTTGTTTAAGATAGTCTGCAACCATGTTTTATATAAAACTGACCTTGATTTCCTACTGGCCTTGACTTCCTTCTGAATATATTTGGTGGGAAGAAAAAGGGAGAGAAAGACAGAGAGAAGTACCAACAGAGAAAAGAGGAGAGAATGGCAGAGAGATACATGTATTTTGAAATACAAGGTTTAAAATTTTTTTAAACCTGTTTGCTTTTAGGTTCATTTAAAATCTATTGCTCTCTATATTTTACAGCTTATCTAATGCAGGAACTACTGTAATTTTTTTTTTTAAATCAGACAGTCAGTAATAGATATACTACTTTTTGTCACTATTTCTCAGACTTGGGTTTTCCCTGGTTTCATACCACTGTGCATCTATCCTAATGCATGTGGAATCACTTCTTACCATTTAGCATTTTTTGCTTTTCATCTTCCTCATTTTGAGGTGATTGATACAGGACAAGTAGAGAAACAAATGGATAGAAGAGAAAAAAGTGACAGACAGAACTTTCTCGTGTAATATTTCTTTTAAATTTGCAAGTAGAGAAAAAAAATTACAAATAGATACATATTGAAGCTTATGCCTTATGAATATCAGGTTACTATGCTATAAAAAATTCACATAGTTATTGATTACCATGCTTCATGAATTGACTGTAGTTCACTATTTCATTATTCTCAGTAATTTAGTTGTTTGAAATTTATCTGTTCTCCTATATTGTTTAGCCTTATGCAATGCACACTTATGTAAACTGTATATGTAACATATTGGAGTATAAAACTGATTACTTTTGTATGAACTTATAATTGAAATAAAATTGTAAGAGTTAAGGAAGCAAACCAGATCAGTGCATTTTTCTAAAAATCTAGAAGATGAAATTCATTATATATAACATGCAAATTATATATACATATGAAATGCATAAGGTGCATATAGACTAAATACAAAATGCACCATAATCATATTATTCATATGTGTAATGTTTTTAGACTGATTTTTTCCACAATATTATCAAGATTTCATATTTATTATGCATTAATATTGGTCTATTACTACATCTGTTTCTTTCATTAGGACATGAACATGTAAACTCTAGTATATTCTTCATGAATGTGCTTCCTTTCTGATTCACAGTGCTATACTTTCATAATTAGCAATATCATTTTTTAGGTAATGAGAATTTAGTTGTGATTTTTACCATTCTTTTCCAGCTATTTTACAAATTCAATATTTTTTGCAAAACAATTTTTCAAAACTGGAGAGATAGTTATCACTGAAGATCAAACAAGTGATAGCAGGTAGAATTTGATGTTTTTAAATCCATACCCTGAAGATTTAAAACTATTTTTTTGGGGGGGTGCCGGGGATCAAACTCACGACCTCGCATTTACCAAGCAGGCACTTACACTGCTGAGTTAAATCCCCAGCCCGAAGATTTAAAACTATTAATGTTTATGTTTTGCAAAAAATTGACATAATATATATAAATACTTGGCAAAAACATCTCCCCTTAATTATAACTTTTTTTATTAAGTGTAGATTTTTCTGTTAGAATTTTTTTATTTTTAAAAGCTAATTTTAAATGATCTTTTAAATAATGTTAATTTATGGTTGAAGGTTTAGTTCCTGGTTGTTTTTACAATTTTAAAAATATTAAGAAATGAACTGGTCTACATTCTCTTATATTTTTCAAGTAAAAAGCACAAAAGTACAAATTAATAGCATTATGTATTAAGGTACCTTAATGTAATTTTATTTTAATCATAGAATAGATTATAGGCATTTCCTGCTACCATTTGTGGTAGATAGTGTACAGAGCCTGTGACTTACAGTATCCTATCCCACATAAGATGCTCCCAGTAAAATTGCTTTCACCAGGTTTACAAATATCCTGGGCATTATTAGTTACTAATTTGCATCCTAAAAGAAAACACCAACTATTCCATTATTCATGAGATTATATATATATAATATAATATATATATATTATATATATTTTGTACCAGGGATCGAACTCACGACTGTGTGCTTGCAAGGCAGGTGCTTATTCCGCTGAGCTAAATCCCCAGCCCCTTTATATATATTTTTGGAAAATATACATTACATGCTCAGCTATAACAAAAGTCAGTGAATTCAATTTGACAACAGGGAAAAAGTAGCTATCTAACCTTGTAAAATTTTAGTTTTAGCAATTAATATTATAGAAGATTATATATAAACCTTTACCTTTTACTAATATGAATATTCTTTGAATATTCTACAAAATTGGGGGAATGCATGTAAAGCTTAGGATAATTTATGAATATATTGTATAATATATATCATTCTACCAGACAGAGGAATCATAATTTTAAAAGAGTCAACTGTATTAATAAGATAATGGCAAAATATTTGCAGCAAAATATCTTATAAGGTCTCTTTTATAAAAGTTAAGTTAAAAAAAGATAGCTTTTACAAAAAAGCTGAGTTTTGTTTTCTTTCTTGAACTGAAAACAAGATAAGCAGTTTAAATTTCTTTCTGGCTCACTGTGGTTTTTACAATCTAAAAGGTCACCTAACACTTGATTCCAGTTGTAATGGAAAACAACTGATGTTATTACATGCAGCTGGTATCAGGGAATGCGGATACGTCCTAAAGGAAAATTGGCTGTCTTTCACATAAACGTCCCTGCTACAGATGCACAACTAAAATAGTGACAAAGCTAGGCAGGAACAAATACCAGATTTGTTGGTAATAAGCCCAGTAGTCACTGGAAATAAAAGTTTTCAAGTACAAGTAGGTAATCAGAAAGGCTTAAAAGTAATTCGTTATTTAGAGGAGAAAACACATTCTCATTTGTTTTATCAATGAAATAGAAAGATATATATTAGTCAAACTTCCTCTTAAATCAGAGATATGCCCGAAGTGCAGGACTTGACCAGGTAAGTTGTGGGGTCCAGTGCAGCATAAAAATACGATTCCCGGCGTTCATATAAACATTTAAGACAGTAACAGAAGCACCGTACAGCCGTCTGAGAGCCCTGTAAAATATGAAGACCTGTGCCCCTGCCCTGGTCTGTGTGTATGAAGCCCCTCCCGATGGAAATCCTGAGGGGCCCAAACAAGTGCATTGCTTCTGGGTAACAACCTCGAATGATGATGATAGCGAAGTGTCACTTGGAGTTTAGAGGCTTGTGAGATTGCTGGATATTGGTTCTCTCAAAATGTCCTTAAATTGCTGAGACAAATTAAATTTCCTCTGAGTGTGGATGCAAAAGCACATTCCTGAGAAAGTCTAGGTGGAGTCTGAAGCAAAGTGAGAGAGTGAAGTTGGGAATGTTTGCATATTTTGTAGTCTGTTCCAGTTTAAGGAGTTCTTTAATACTAGGTCTTTATTGAGATTGGGCAGTAAGTAATGTGCTAATATTTGAAACAGAAATGAGTGAGAACTTTGAGGCGAGAATTCCGAAGATTATTAAGGAATCAATCACATATAAGTAAGTTAATGGTCTCCACTGAAGAGTTAAACATGTTCTTACTCATTTCAGTGAGCGTTTCTAAGAGTCCTAGACATTACAATGAAGTCGTTGCAAAATTTTCTTGGACAATAGCCTCCTTTAATAGCAAAGACATGACATGGTGGGATAGTAGAATTGTGCTAATTTAGTAGATGTACTCTATACGGATTGTTTTATTAGTTGTGAAGGGCTAAAATATGTACAACTGAAATATGTTAATAGGTAGAATTAAGCAATTTCTCCCAATATGGTAATCAGTATAAAGCCTTTTGGCAAAATTGGAGAAACTAAAAACATAAAGGGGAAAATATAAGCTGCAATAAATATAAGGAGACAGGAGACAGAGAGAGAGGGAGAATGAGAGACAGAGACAGAGAGACAGAGAGAGAGAAGGAAGTCACAGGAAACTGGAAGTTGTCTTGAAATTTGTCTTTCCTCTCAATTTGCCTAAACATAACCATCAGCCATGTCTTCACTGCACGAACATGGCAGTAGCCGTGCTGGCCAGCAGACAGCAGAGGAGCATAACAGCTCTGTTTGAAGGGAGAGTTTCATGGACACACATGAGATGGAAGAGCTGCCCTTGAGCTTTTATTTCCTTTTTTTTCTTGGTACCAGGGTTTGAACTCACGACTCTTAGCTTGCCAGGCAGACACTTAGGCCGCTGAGCTAAATCACTATCTTGAGCGTTTACTTCAACGTAAAGTTTCCAAACATTGTTTTCAAAGATTTTTTTGTAGGAGAGTTTTATTTGTTTCTATCATTCTTCAGTCTGACTGAGGGTGTTAAATGTCTCCCAATCCTAGATGCTAGCATACTATTAAAGAGGAAAAATTCTATCTTCCATGAACTAAATTGATGTTCCCTCCAAAGTAACAAATAGAAATGAAGAAAATAGAATATAATAGGCTAAAACAAAGTAAACAATGGATCTGATCTTAGTCATGTAAAAATGGGTAGAAAATTTGACATAACTGATATAATTTAAAATAGAACGATAACATATTCTATATAAACAAACAAAAACTTCTAAGCAAATAGGTTTGCTGCTTTATTTAAACAAATACAATGGCTTATTCTAGGATTAATAGGTCATTGAAAACATACATAAGTATCCTTTCAGAATATTAATGCTGAAACAATGTTTTTATTTACAGCAGATGATGAAGGAATAATCAAATATCTAAAGTACTGCAAGAGTTATAAATTTTAGCAGAAATATGGTCCATATGGTTGGCAGCAAGATAGCTAGTTGAGGTCTAGACCAATTTATTGTTTAAATTTTTACATGATGTTTAGTGATTGTCATTATTCGAATTTTCACCTCTTCCAGACTCAATTGGCATGCAGAAGGTATTGCAATAAATAATTATAATTTCAGCAAAATACTAATGTTTAAGTATATTAAGTGACTTACTTTCCCTACATGAAAAACTCAATAGTTTTTACATACTTTTGTAGAGTACAGATGCAATCAAATATTAACATGTAATTTAGTACTGAACATTACATAATAATTTAAGAATGTATGTCAGTGAGAGACAGAGATAATTTATTAACATTAAATGTTCCATTATAATAAGGTAGGACTGATTTTATTAAACATATTGAGACTCATAACTCCAATGCTCTTTTCCCTTGTTCAAGTAACTTTCCCTTGTTCAAGTAAAATTACTCAAGAGGAATTACAAACTTGATTCATTTATATTCTTTATTTAAGGCAAAAGGTGAAAGAGATGTTATCGATATGAGCGCCAATGCTTATCTAATCTTCATTTCAAAGTTTCCATTATATAATTAGTTGTAAATAAGGATTTTATATGTCATGCTCTGTTTTGGACACAACACAGAGTTGAACTCTTTACCCAAAATTTTGGTTTAGAAGTGGACTTTGATGATTTCATATATGCAGAGGACAGTATGAAAAGTTCTATTTTATCCATAATGAGGCTTCTAATGGAGAGATATACAGGTTCCTAATTTGATCCAGGAATGCTAAATCTTTCAGAACTTAAATTCCCCACAATACTGAGGGGAAGGATTGCTGAAACATTCTTAGGTATGGCCAGGGAAGGCTTACCTAAGGTAAGGCCAGGCAGGGCTTAAAAATCTGTCAATCATGACATACTTAATCAGGAATCAAGCTCTTTACAATATGACCTCTATTTAACTACCACAGTTTTGACATAAACAGTTAAAATAGATTTCTTGAACTTATACACAAATTTATTCAAAAATACCTGTAGTGGAACGTAGATGGAGGATTTATACAAACACTTAAAACCAAGACTGTTACCATCAGATTTAAAGTTTATCCGCAGTACAGATGTAAGTGGAAAAAATTAGAGTTTTCTCTTATTGTGATAGAAAATAGAACTTTAGGGAATGAAAGTAGTATTTATTATGTTAAATTTAATTACCTTATAATGTACTTTGAGTTTCTCATAAGCCTCATTATGTAATCCTCAGCTTTCCATCTCTATAATGAGCAATCTCTTGAATATTCTTAAGTTCACTATATTTATTTTACTTTTAATAAACATGGGAAGCAATATGGGTACTACAAATAAAATATAATATGTTGCATAAATGAATGCTTTTAAAATTACTACATATTTGTTATGCGCTATTTAAGGTAGCTTATCTTCAAAATATTTAGAATAGTAGAATAGTAGAATTAAGACAAAAAACAAAGAAAAATTTGTACATTTTTCAATTATTCTTTTGTTATTATGTTTTCCTTAAATATAACCAGCTGAAAACATGTCTGAAAATATAATAATCAGGATTATACACATAGACATTCAGCCTACTAGAACTAGAAATACGACCAAAGCCTAAAGTCATAGATAAATTTTTTCTGGGTACTCAGTTCCAAGAAAACAAATAGGTCTCTAAAACTAGGCTACCCTAATCCATAAATAAACACTTAGGACTGCCAACATTTGTGTATGTGATAGAATATTCTTAAAGAGAAATTCTAACACTCAAAGTGAGAGAATTCTTTAAATAGCAAGAATAAGAAAGCTAAGCATGCAAAACTTTATGTGAGTCATTTTAAATTTATATGCATTTAAATACATATTGTGCATTGTACCGTGGACATGCATGCTCCCTGGGAGGAGACTACCCAAACCTATTGTGACCAGATGGTGCTATTTTTTGAGTCAACTTACTTAACAGGAAAAGTAACCTTTCCTAAAATTTCAAAATCTATCTCTATCATCTATCTATCTATCTATCTATCTATCTATCTATCTATCTATCTCTATGCGAGCTTGTGTTAATTTTGTCAAACTGTGTCAATATACTCAAGTACACAAGCAAAGATCTTTTTTCGTGTTAATCTGTAGAACTAGGCAAAAACATAAAGTGTACTTTCAACTGATGTTTCACTGTTAAAAGATCAAAGAACTAATTAGAAATGTTACACTTAAAAATAATAATTTTAGATACTTTGAAGAGTATATAGCTTGAGGAGGTTCTCTTATAACATTGCATGTCATGGAAAAAACTGTTTCCATAATACACTTATACTCAAAAAATCAAATAATTATTAATCGCAAAACTTATAATGTTCCCATATGAGTTTTACTTCCAACGCATGGCTATAGCACGTAATGAATGTTACTGCCAATGTGCTGTGCATGTAATCAGCAAAAATATCTACCTAATTGCTAAAATTATAAATATAAATTTTGTTCCACTATTCCTACATTGATGTACCGCTCTATAGTTGGTAGATGCTTGAAGTAACTGAACTGCTGTTACTAAGCATTTTATCCTATTTTTAAAAATTGATTTCCTGCAAAGGAGAGAAGTGGGGCCCACTTGGAGAAAATCTATGCCTTGGGGGTATTTTATAATGAATAACTTGGCTTTTGTGAAAATTCTTGTACTATTCTGAGAAGTGGATATACAGCAGGATGGTTACCAGCAGCTTGCTTTGTTGTAATTTCTGAAAAGCAGCTTCCTGTGTTTCAGAGAATAATTGATTTTTAAAAATAGTACTCCCTTAGGTGTAGGACTTATTTGATATCATTTTTCATACTTTTAAAAAAAACAAATCCTTAATTACATTGTGAAACAGTGCATATGAAGTATGCAGTTACATTTTAACTTTTTGTTTAATGTTTTTTAAATTAAAAAAGTATTAATGATAGTTAACAGCTATATATTGCATTTTTTATGAAAAACATGAAAAGCTGTGTATTTGGAGTTATACTTTTTATATCCAAGATAGCGATGCACAGGGAAGACTATATCATAATTGTACAAGTTTTTTTCATTATAATTGCAGGGTAAATGGATTTGAAACTTAGTAAATTTACAAAATTAAAAAGGAACTGAAGATGCATCTGCGAATAGAGTTGTTACGTAGCATTCCAGTGTGTGTGACACCCTGGGGTCAGTCTTCCCCAAACCAAACCAAACCAAACCAAACCAAACAAAACACAACACAACACAACACAACACAACACAACACATAAATGACCTGCACTGCAGATGATATTTTGAACAAGAGAAGGAACTATGTATGTACAATCTAAATAAAATCAAGGTAGCTAAAAGTTTAAATGTTATTTTGCATTGCATTCTTTATTTTAAAGTATCTGAAATGTGCAAAACAAAAGCTATTCCGAAATTTTTGAGTTTCCAAGATAGAAATGATACCCTACATATGGAAATATTATTTTTATTAAAATATATTGGGCCACACAAAATGCTAGAGGAAATCGGGACTGAAATTCATATTGGACTTTGTATTAAAAATATTGCTGATATCTTTCAGAAATTTAGACGGTAACACAGAGTTAAAAATGTTTGCTTTTCCTGAATTCTCATCATTCTTTCAACTTTTCATTTCCTCTACTTCATAGCAGCATATTTGGCTGCTCTACTATATCACTTACTGCAAAAGAGATTTACAATCTCTTCCTGTCTCTTTTTCCCCCTTTTTGTCCTACTGTGAATTTTTTTCTTTCTTTTGAGCTTATGATCTAATTATTTTTTTACTCTAGGCAAATCTCAATTTCTACTCTGGTAGAAGGCCATTTATCACATAAATGGAAATTATACCTAAGAACTATTTGCATTAGAAACATGAAAATAGAAATACACTTGCCAATGAGACCACCAACCCACAGATTTAAAGCAATTTGCTCATTGCAATCTCTTTTCCTGAGGGTGACTGTCCCTTGTTCATAATTAGTAAACTCATTTTCTGGTGAGTTTCATTAGTCTATCTTTAAGATGGTGCATTTTTTGTGACTTAATGTTCCTTACTTTAATTTATTGTTAATTTGCAACAAGAAACTTTGGATTAAAAAAATGATGTAATTGACTTTACTTTTCTCTATGAAAAAATCAAAGATTACTTAAAATATGTGGGATTTTTGGTAGGAAAATATTAAGGAAACAAAAGTCACAATTCTAGATTTTATTTTCCAAAATACATGGAAATATATAAATATTGTATATTAAGCTTCCTGCATATTGCAGTCCTAGATAATATTCAATTTAATCATCTATACTCTATGGATAACCTATGGATTTTTTTTTTCATTTTTTCAGGACCTTATGCTTGCCAGGAAGACACTATGCCACAGAGCTATATTCTAGCAGAGTTTACTCTTTTTGTTTGATGTTATTCTACCAAGAATAAATGGCTTCTCATTTACGAAGTTCTTTAAAAAGGATGAAAGTTTTGACAATTTGTAACATTTCCAATATATTGAATCAGTATTTCAGAGATACTTTAAACTTGATGACAAATAATTCCACAACAGTTAGTACTGTGAAAAAAAGTGACAAAAAGATAAACAATACACACATGTATTATTTGCAAATTCATCATTAATTATATTTCTCATCTTATAATTATATTCTGATAATTTATACAACTTTGACAACTGTTCTATCACTCACAACTTACATATTACCAATCTTCTTATATATCTGGTATATTTTACTCAATATGTTATTATATAGTTAATTTAATAATATGAAGTTATAAAAATCAAAATGTCTTCTTCTACTGTTAATATAGTTAGCATTTTTGGAAATATATACAACAGGGCATTGCAGTTCAGCTAAGACTATGACAAGGAGAATGAAGTGATTTTCCCATATTAACTTCTAATTTCATGGACAATATTTGGAAAAAGATATGATTAAAAAAAGATAAGACATGATTAAGTACATGCTTATGTATCTCCATGTATAGAAAACCAATCAAGATACATTTTCACCAAAGCTTGAGTATGTGACAGATATTAAAATGAAGAGTTATTAAGATAGTACAAAATGCGTAGTTCCTTGGCTTTTATTTTTTTTTTTTTTTGTGGTAGCAGGAATCGAATCCAGGGCCTAGTGCTTGCCAGGTAAGTGCTGCACTGCTGAGTTACCTCCCCAGCCCCTAAATACATAATTCTAAACATTTTTCTTACCTCTCCAAAGGGTTATTTTTCTTGCATAAAATATTCTCTGCTGACAGATAAATGACAAAAAATTTTGTGATAGTATTTATAACTTATTTAATCTAAATCTGTTTTAATTATTGTTTAATTACAAAATATTTTTCTCACTGTACAGATAATGAAGTAAAGCCACAAATTTTTTAAAAAATGCATTTCTAAAGCAAGAATTAATAGATGATGTTCTTTTTGTAATTCACCATTCTCTTCAAAATAATCAAAATACTTCAAAACATGTAATTCAGGAAACATAAGCTATCCTACTTGTAAATTGTTAGGTAGTAGAATTTTATTTTTCTTGTAAATATATCCTCCCCCTATTTTTTCTGATAAATATCAGTAACAGTACAGTAGTAGTCACTTCTCTATTACTTCAACAAAATACCAGACATTTGCAGTGTAGAAGGGAAGGGCTTGTTTGAGCTCATGGTTTCAGTGAAGTTATTCCATGTTTGGCTGATTGAAAGGTAGAAATGGAGTAGAGAAAGGCATGGCAAAAGTAAGCCTCTCAACTCACGTTGGCTAAGAAGCAGTTAGAAGAGGAAAGAGCAGGTGCCAAGAAGCCTTTCCACATCACATCCGCATGACCTAGTGCTTTTGATTCGACCCAAGCTCCTAGAAGCACAGTCAAGTAGCAACCCATCAGCTGAATGATCCACTAATTAGTGATACTCCCATGATCAAGCAGCTTCCAAGGCACCACCCCAAACTCCCAGACTTGGGTGGACATTTAACATATAAATCACAACAGTGAAATTTATGTGGCAACTGTGAGTTTTATAAGAAATTCTCACATATAAATTCCCGAATAAACCAGCACCTTACAAGAACAAACTTATAAACTTCATATTCTTAAGACTACAAAAATAATGTCCAATATTCAATCAAAAACTGCTAATTTTTTGGAGACAGTAAAGTGTAAATTAACATAGGAAATTTGATGAACAGTAAATCCTAGAAACAATTGGGATTGTAGAATAAGTAAAATTGTTTTTTATAACTGTTATAGGACATAAATATAAACATGATAAAGGAGAAATTAAAGTATGTATAAATAATTAAATGTGATTACTAGAATTAAAAATCAAAAATCCTGTAAATCAAATTAAAAATTCATTATGTAATATGAATTAAATATCTGTAAATTTGAAAGGAATGGAATAGAACTTATCCTTAAGTCTGATAATAGTAAAAAGGCTAAAAATAAGATATAGACTGCAGTAACAATTGTGACTTTCTCACACAATGAAATACATATATGACTGAAAGTTATCTGTGATTATGTACATTAGTTAGGATCTATTTGGAAGAAAAAGAAATGTATATCAATTAGAGGCCAATCAGAAGAAAGACTCATATAGTTTAAAATAATATTTCATATTATAGACTGTAACATAAAATAGATACAATAAAATCTAACAATAGGAAAGTATTCATGATTAAGGTAAAAATAATAAATAGAATCAAAGCAAAGAAGCAGTTTCAATCCAACGTTGCTACCCAGACAGAAGAGAAATGGTGCTCGCAGTGCTAGCTTAATTGCTTTGAAATTTGTTGATGTGCTGAGCTGTAGTAACTTGTTAGAAAATGTTTCTCTGAGGTGCTAGAAGTCACTCACAGAAACATGCTACACCTAAGAACTTTCTGGGAAGGTTCCTGGGTGTTGCAAAGAAAGTCACTCACACGGTGCAATGTTCATAGCAATTGCAGTGTAAATGACATGCATGCTAGGAGACCAGAGCAGGAAGGAGAAAGTAGAAAACCATTCCTGTTTATCAGCCTTCTCACTGGGCTATGGATGACTGGAAGGAATGTATCACTGGGAAGGGGTGGACCATGGCCTTACCTCTTTCTACCTTCGAATTCTAACAAGAGTGTAAGGGGAGACATAGGTCCTAAGAATAGAGATTTGCCCGTAGATAGATACAGCATGTGGTGGCTGTCACCTTTTATATAGTCCATCAAAATTGTACAACAATAATATGGAAAAAAATCTCCTAATAATAGTGTCTTTCCAACACCCACTATTCAAAGTTAAACATGTACAACAGAGAAATAAGGTTAGATTCAAATCAGAGACCATTTTATTTATCTATTGCTTTATGTATCTTTATGTGTACATTTAGATAGCTATATAAACATAATAATATATTTATAAATAAATATAGACATATATGGAGAGAAAATATTGTCCAAGGTTTGACTCAACTTCCATATCTATCTGTATATGGATATTTAACTTCCGTAATAAAAATGAAAAAGAAACATGACACTTAGTCTTTACAAGATTCAGTTTCCATCATAATAAATAAATTACAAATAAATAGACTCACATCTACAATACTAGTCAATGTATCTTTCTGATTATAGTAAATACTTTTAAAATTTAATACCATGTG
This sequence comes from Dolichotis patagonum, assembly GCA_004027295.1. NCBI lineage: Eukaryota > Metazoa > Chordata > Mammalia > Rodentia > Caviidae > Dolichotis > Dolichotis patagonum. The sequence goes on along the minus strand of PVJX010006562.1, from coordinate 11,557 downwards.
GCTGAAAATCTTGTAAACTAAAAGAGTAGTAAAGCTGTTACCTAAATACATGTCAGTGAGCTGGTATGGAAGAGACAGTAGAACATTACTAACATGTAGTTAGAAATAAATCTACATGAAAAGCTATAGTAGAGACTGTATTGCTCATTCATTAAAGTGATATAGTTTACACAAGCAGCTTTTTTTCTCCCATTACTCAGTTTATATTTTCCTTGCCTTGAGATACAACTTTCCTAATCAATTTATTTCTCAAGTGGTTTGTATAATCACCCCAATTTGCCTTAAGTAATGGAGATCAATTACTGCAGCCACTTGAGAAACTCCTTTTTTATGACTTTTAATTAAGTAGTTTAGGAAGGCCAAAATGCATGGATGGAAGTTGCATTTTAAATTTGAATGGAATCATTGCTATATTCTCTACTTGAAGTATTTCTATCTTGGGACAAAGACATTGAAATCTCAAAGCTTCCAGAAAAAGAATCAGAGATTATCGAAGTAGGTTATGAGGTAAATTACTAAAAGAGCAAGAGGTCGTGCAATTCCAGAAGAGTAACAGGAAGAAATTTTAACACCCCCACTCAGCTAAACAGTAATAACTAGTGAAAAGATTTTTTTATGGAAGATGTGATGTTGTGAGTTGTCTTTAAGCACATGACTGAATATTTATTCAAGAAAACTTATTAAATCTTGGTAAAATAAGTGAAATTCTGTTGCATTTTCAGCTTGAATCTCCTCTATCATCTGAACACCCTCTCAGTGTAAGGAGTGCCTAAGTACAGCTGGGTGCAACCAAGAAGCTAGGGCTTTCTCTTTCCCTAATTTTCATTCTAAGCATATGATTCCTTACTAGCATAGGCATATCATCAGGATTTCTTAATCCCTTACACATCTGAGTATAGAAACTATTTTTGTACAAGTCATCTAGTACTTCATGTCTTATGAGGCCCTACTCATAGGGCCCATGTCCCACCCCAGAAGGCTCAATAACACTGGATCTCCATAATTTCTGCTTTTGTCCCCTGATAGAGTTGAGAAGATTCTTGTGAAAAGCCAAGAAAAACCAGGGCTTAAGATTCATGTTTACCATTCTTCTGATGGAGTAGCAAAATGAAAGTGCTATTTGGAAAGGAATAGATTCTAATGCAATGATTTAGAAAAAAAGATCTAACACTCTTGCAAGAGGTAGGCCACTCAGAACAGAGATCTCCATGAGAGGACAGAGCTTGGTAGTAGAGCGTGAGAAAAGCTCAAGGAGATAAAAACTGTCAAAAACAATGGAGATATTCGTGGTATTAAGTAATTAAAGGCAGCTAGTAATTACATTGCCACAATGATAAGAATGCTAGATCAGAAATAGGTAACCCAGAGAAAGTCACAGAAGAGACAGTTGAAAGGAGTTTCTTTCGGGTTGGAGGAGGCTTCAAAGCCTGCCCATAAAGAATTTTCCTGCACAAGGAGCAAATCTTCATTGGCCAAATGAGGAGACAGTTTGTCCCTTAGGGTGTTACTGAAAACCACACAACAGTGAGCTAACACTGCATGCAGGCTAACATTTCAGTGTGGAATTAACGTAGAAAAAAACAATCAGAAACACATAGGGAAATCAGTTAGATGGGCCAGGGGAGAAAGCTCGGCTAAAACAATTGTCCTTCTGGGCAGGAGTAAAGAGCCTGCCCACGTGCAGTACTGTACTTTTGCAGGAGAAAAATCAGAGGGAAACCACCAGAGGGGAAATGGAAATCACTACACTAATCTAAGTGAATAATTAAGAGAGAAATGAGCAAATAACAAGAAACAACAATAAGTTCTGGCGAAAAAAAGACATTTGAACCTAGAGTTGCTGCAACATATTGTGTAATTTTTTTTTTAAGACAAATCTTTGTGCGGATAAAGAAACCAAAGAGTAAATACTAGAAAAGCAGACAGCAAAATCTCCTTAAACTGATACTGGTGTGTAGTTTATCAAAGCCTTCAAAGTCTTTGCTGTGAATATTTTCAAACATAAGTAAACTATGCTAAAGTTGACAAAAAGAAGTGTAACATCTTATTTATTAAAAGATCATAAAATTATGAATCACAAATAGAACCAAAAGGAAAATGTGGAGTAAAAAGTCATAAAAACATGTATTGAATAGAGAGACTCAGCATATTAGAGCCAAAAGAAAAAATAGTGATCAAACCTCGAGACTATGAATTATGTCCATACCAGTGTCAGCATAGTCAGATTTTAAAGTAAACACAAAAAGTCAAGCAACGCAAAAAAAAAGGGCTTGCTGCACACTAGTCAGCATCAGGAAGATTAATCACACACTTTCTCAGATAGCAATGGGGCAAAGCACTCAAGCACGGAAAAGAAGAACCTGAATCAAGAGTCTTTTATCCTGCAAATCTGTCTTTCAAACATAAAGATGAAATTAAAACATCCTAAGAAGATTAAAGTTTTACAAGTTCTTTACCAGTGAATAATCCTAAAGGAAATTTTTCGTTCAGAAATGAAATGATACCAAAAAGCAATCCGTATCCAAAGGAAAAAAAAAGTATCTGGAAGGAAATTATTCAGAAAATTATGAACAAGTAAAATAGAGCATTTTCCTACTTTTAACTGGTTTAAAACAAATTACATAAATGCATCACTCTATCTACATTTATCGACAGCATATCCACATATATTTCACAACTATTTGACAAGATGTGGAATTACATCAACAAAAATGAGGTAGGTGAGAACTAAGCTATAAATTAACACTGCACATAAATCTAAATTTATTGGAATAAATAAAGAAAAGCAAAGTTATGAATAAGAAATTTACAGTAACAAAATATAAATATAGAACCAGGAGAGGAGGCATATGCCTTAATTCCTGCACTTGGGAGACTGAGACAGCATTGTTGCATCAAGTTCAAGGCCAGCTTTGGCTACACACTGAGTTCAAGAACAGCCTGAGCTACACAATAAGACCTTATCTCAAAAACCAAAAAAACAAAACAAAACAAAAAAAGTATATATGTACATTCAGTACTTGATCTCCTTTCTTATCTTCAGCTTCTTCATAAGCTGAGTGACTATTTGATAATACAAAAATGTATTGTTGGGTTAGAAATTTATATAAACATGTATGTACCAGCTGTAATGAAATAAAGGGAAGAGGTAATAGGATTATAAAATAAAACTTTTGTGCATCATGGAATTAAATATGATACATCTAAAGTATTTTCTAGGAGATTAAGTGTATAGTAAGCACCAGAGTAATCAGTAATAAATAAAGAATTAGTAAAAAAATTAATCACACCCTTAAGTATTACATTAAAAATACTTACATAGTATAATGAAAACAGTAAAGCATACACACACAAAAGAATAGAGACACACACATGAGAGGTTAACAGTAAAGCATACACACACAAAAGAATAGAAACTCATGAGAGGTCTAAATGGGGTCATCCGACTACTGATACTCGATTCTGAAGTTCTGGTTATAAAGACAAAAAACATGGCCAGCATATCGTTCTCTGGACTCAAACCATAAACTGAATCTTATAGGACAGAAATTCATTCTTTTAAGATATTGCCTTTCAACTGGTGCTTTTTACAAACTTTTTCAATAACTCATTGTTTTAATATCTTATTGTTTCTGTATGAGCAAGAGTGCATAAAACAATGAATCCTTTATTGGGCTCTTTGCTATAAACCAAATTCCATGATTGGAAGCAATTCTTTAAGGAATGTCTCAATATGGAGAACACATTCTCTGATTACTCAGAATTTTTTTTTTTGAGAGGGGTACCTGGGATCAAACTCAGAACTCACCCTTACCAGGCAAGAGCTTAAGCCACTGAGCTAAATTCCCGGCCATACTCAGAATGTTTGTACTGGCAGAAAATTGTAGATACAGAAGTAAGTTCAAAGCTTAATTCCTATATTACTCAGTGGTGATGTATTTTTTAAAAATCTTTTTAAGATGTAAATCGTTGGGTATAATCAACTTGCCAACATGAAGTGATTAAGCTTACTTTTGGTTCTGGTGGCAACAGTTTTGATAATAAGGATAAACGGGCACTGCTTTCCAAATAATTTATTTTTTGTGGAGTGAAGAAGTTTTCAACCACACAAATTCCTATCTTCTTAGAACTCATTGAACAGAAAATTGTTTGGGGATACATTATATGTATTATTGTAACGTAATTTTGAAGTGGTCTATGGTAAACTAAAGAGGCATACTGTAAGCTCAACTGATCATTAATCAACTAAAATACATTATTAGCAAACCAATTGAGGAGGTAATATGGAAACCAAAACATACTTAATTAGCTTGCAATAAGGAAAAAAGAAATAATTTTTAACTAGATGGTATAAGAAAAATATGTAAAGTTAGTGTATTTAAATTCAACCATATTTACTCTATATTTTTCACTGTCATCATATCAGATGTAACTTGACAAAACAATTAAAAGCAGAGATTCTTAGGACAGATAGAAATTAAGACAACTATATAATTTTCTGCAAGTTGATTAATAGTTTTGCAACTGAATGATTTTGACTGATAGTTTGACTAAAGAAAAAAATCATTTTATCCCTAATTATAAGCTTAGATATATCACTCTATTTGGATCAATTTCTTTTCATCTGCTTTGAAACTGTTCACTTGAGCTTTCATAGCCTTACTTTTTAGTATTGTAAATTTTCCACATTCTTTTATATGCTTTATAAGTTTAGGCTGAACTAATTGTAAGTTGTTGCTTAGATTATATATTTCATAATATAATTGTTAAGTTTTGTGCAACAAAAACAGTAAAATATATTTTTAAATTTGAGATTTTTATCCAAAGACAAGACTGGTGGCTCTCAGTATATAAAGATATTTTACAAATCATTAAAACATATATATACTAAAATTTGAGAGAAATTACATGCAAGCATTTATTAAAAATACATAAGTGAAAAGTAAATTATAGAAAAAGAATGTTCTTATTAGTAATAAATAATGCAAGTTAAAAAATAGTGACCTTCTGCTCTCTTCCCATTTGATTTTAAAGAATAACTATGAACAGTCTTTTCTATATTTGCATATATTGATCCCACAATTCTAAAGCATTATGTAGTTGAGAATGTACATTAAACACATGGAGCAAAAATTTATTTTATATAAATATAGCTTTTAAAAAGCATGAGAAAAATGTGATCAAACAAACAATGAAAGCACAATCTTATAACCTGGACAACCTGTTATTCTAAGATAACAATATGAAATATGTTAATTAGTGTCAATTTCTTTCTGCTTTTTTAAAATGCTGCATTATTTCTATCCTTTTTTCTGTTTTGCATTTTTAAAATAAAAAAATTAAAAAGCATGTAGAAAATAATACAGTTAAGAGCAAAGGTTGAATCACAATAAATTTATTGTGGCTCATTTATATTGCCTAATTTTGACACAATACAGATGACCAACATAAGAAAACATTTAATCAAATTATGACAAATATATATAAATATATATGTGTGTTCTTTGAAAATGTTATTATAATGATGAAATAAAAAAATATAATTCATTATATTAAAAATAGACCTACTGTCTTATAATAGCTTATAGAGGATATTCTGATTTATAAATATTTATTTATATGAATAGAAAACAGCCAAAACAGTATTGTATTGGTAAATGATAAGGTCTTTTTTACTTTACATGCCTTCACTGCTTCACACAAAATTTAGGACTTTAAATTTACAAAGAGAATTAAATAAATGTTTAAAATCACAAACAAGGTCGTGTTTAATTCTTCTGAATGTGCCAAATAGGATCTTATTGATGTTTTAACAATAGAATTTTATTTATTCTTACCAGCAATGGTATGAGTACTCTGACACAATTTTTTAGATTCTAATACTGTTAGTTTTAGTTTCCTTGCATCGTTTCATATCCTTCTTGAAATGAATTGTTAGCACTGTAGCCTAATTCAGAATTTACTGGGTTTCATACAATAAACCTCTCTTCAGGGCTTTCTGATGTCAAGCAAAGAATATGAGCAATTGTTAGAAAATATTTGTGATCTACATTTATCAAGAATACTATGAACAGAGTTTAACATGCGTGATGTTGATCGTGATGCTTTACATTAAGTCTAACTCTGAACAGCGGTCTAGAAAGATAGCATGCTAGTGAATCTTAGATTATTGAATCTTGCATATTAATGTGTCATTTAATTCTAGCATACAATTTTTAAAAAGTTGTAGGTAATAAAACAACCATGTTAAATATGAAAGTATCTAAAGCAGCATATTTTAAGTAGAGATTTAGTTATTAATTTATTATTTATATAATTATAAGTCTTGCTAAAGAATAAAACTCTAATATTTTTTATGCTTTGTAAGAAAACTGAAGAATCACAATATATGTATGTTGAGTAAGCAGTAAAACTATTACATTCAATTTTATAAGATTCTCAGCTGCACATGTCGAATATGGTTTTCTGTAGTAATTCTAGAAATCAGTCTTAAATGAAAGTTACCATATGAAATAAATGAGTTTACACGTAATAGAGAAAAGATAACAACTGCTAACTGGTACAGAAAATTCATAGCTGTTTGCATATTATTATGAATTTAAATATAAAAAATATGTTACTTAGGCCCACATGAAAGTTAATGAATAAAAACTAAATAGAAACAAAAAATTGTGGCCCTGAAGCAAGGCCAGCAGATCCCCGTAGCTGCTGGTTTCATACAGGAGCCTAAAGAGAATTCTTTCTGTGGTCTGTTGGCCATTTCAGAACTTTGGAAATGGAATGGTCAATTCATCAGAAAGAAATAGCAGGTGAGTATGGTGGGCTTGGGGGGGCCTGCAGGAGAGAGACCCTGGCGCCTCGAAACCTGCACCATGCAGTTGACTCGGGGTGCCGGGAGAACAAGGAACTCCCCTCCTTTCTGGGGGCGGCTGAGAGAGTGGCAGACTTTCGGCGGCCCAAAGGAGAGAGACCCTGGAGCATTGGGACCTGCACAGTGCGGTTGACTTGGGGTGCCGGGAGAACAAAAAACTCTTCCAGTCTCTGAGGAGTGACTGTGATCCTGCCTGCATGTGGGCTGAGAATCAGACATCTCATGTCATCCTGTCCCCTATCCCATGTGCCCCCTCCCACTGCCCCCTGCCTAACAAGTGGGAGCCAGTGAACTATACATCTTGTGAAAAGATTGGCTATGTTATTTGGTATGAGCTCTCCATATGCAAAGAGAAGGACAACCATTTGGAAGAAAACAAGAGACAATATGACAGATAGTGAAGATCTCTGGTTGTCTAGCTTTGAAATTTATGCTTTCTTATGTCCCATTCTGTTCTGTTTTGTTGTGTTTAATTTTATTCCCTTTTAAAATAAAAAAATAAAAAATAAATTAAAAAAAGAAACAAAAAATTGATGTCACAAAGAATGAGGGACATAAAAAACCTCTTTTGGATAACAATTCCAATGTTTACAGCTATAAAAATTTCTGCTTCTACTTTGTCGTTAGCTGACCTTTAATATTATGGAAAATCAGTCAAAAAGTTTAATGTAAGCCCAGAACTCCAAATGCTAAGTGCGTAAATATTGTAGTTAAGTACACTTTTTGGAATTCAAGGAGCAGCGCCTCTCAGTAACAGTACAGAAAGAGCAGTGTTGGATATGCAGAGATATCAGGAAGTCCAGGTTCTATTCAGTCACTGCTTTATATTTCTAACAGGAAGGCTGAGGTATCTCTTACTATCCAACATAATTATTTTGGCTCGATTGTTCATTAGCATGGTTTATTTATAAGGTAAGTATATTTCCTCTTTTGTGTCAAAGTTTTGAATATTTCTTTATGAAAATAATTTAATGTCAATACTGTTTAACAATCTGCTCTAAAAATGTCTAACTATAATGGAAAAAAAATTCACATATTACAGTGGATTTTGACACCCTATCAAAATCACTTTCTATATTTAAAAAAATTAAATAATATTCCATCTCAAAGTACCATTGGTTCTTTCTCTGATGTAGCATGACACTTGATTCTACATAAAAACGGAACCATCTTTTAATACATGTAAATATAAAGGGTTTTTTAAAGCTATATTCTGTTTTAACAACTTTTTATGTTGTTTGCAAATAATATTCATATTTTAATTACCTCTATATACATTCTAATTTTTAAATTTTTACAACATTACAATTTAGGCCACAGTTTTATTCATACATTTTTGTTTATAATGTTAATATTTCATTTTTTATTTCATCTAAATAAGATTCATTCTCTACAAAGTACAGTTTGTTGTCATATCTCCATTTTACCACAACATAAAAACAGGATTTCCTTTGTCTGCATGTCAACTAAGCAAGTAAAAGAAACACATATAACATACGCAAATATCAGATATATGTACGTCTTAACAACAGTCTATTCACGTTTACAAGTTCACTCTCAAACTTTAAAAAAGCATTAATGGCATAAGGAAAAGAAATATAATTTTGTAATCCTTAGAATTAGTATGCTGCTTTGAAAATGGTTTATTCTCAATTAAGGATAAATATCTAGTTCTTATATATCTTATTAAGTATGTATTTTTTACAAAATGCTATAAACTTCCCTATAATTTCTTATTTTCTGAAGTGAGTAGACTGTTTCTTGTATGCTTTTTATGAAACTTTACACAACAGCTAATAGCACGGAGAGGGCCAGGCAGAAGGTAATTGCAAAGATTCACAGAACCCTAAACTGCAGTCTGCACTCATGTACAGATCATTGCAAGAAAGCACAAAAAAACAGTAGAAGCAATATGTTAAAGGAAGGGTAATTTGGGTTCATGGACAAGGGTCTGGAAAGGGTGTCTTGAACTGTCTTTCCTTTAAAACATGTTTTTTTCTCTTACATGAACAACACTGGCCTGCACACGGAATATATTACAAGTAGAGATCAAAAGGAAAAGTTTGGCCAAGACTTCTTACACTGTGGTGATCATGGGGGATTTTTTAAATATGATGAATGTCTAACAGTTTCATCAAATTACATGTGAATTACCAGTGTCACTGTCAGCTGTAAGCAATATTGACAGGTTTCTACAATTTCTTTCAAATCTCTTGGAAACGATAAGCTTGATGACTTGGTAAGTGGCCAGTCATCTGAAGATATGCCTGGAATTTTAGGAAGCAATATATAAAATTTACATTGTATTATATCAGTGTGATATTTTTGTTTATTTTTATTGGTATTAGAAAACTGTATAGGTATAAATTAAATGCTGAATAGTCAAATGATATTTTACAGTGACAAGTACTTTGACAATCTTATAAAACTAGCATTTTGTAGCCCACTAAATATATTAAAAAAGTGTTCAGATAGCTTGTCTTGAACATAACTTTAATGAAATCTTTCAACTTTGCAATCTTGTATTTAGAAGTTCTTCACAATAAATTTTGTATGTTTACTTTAGAAGACAAACCGGTTATATACAACATAGTCCATTTTCTTATATAACATTTTAGATTCGAGTATACTACAAGTTATTTTGTAAATACAAAAAGACTCAAGGTGACTAAACTTACTACTAGCAGGTCAAATTGCTCAATAAAGAGTATCAGTTTAAACTACACTACTACCAAATCTTGTTGCTATGGAGCAGAGTTGTAGAAAATAATGTTAAAAACTGAAAGTTATATTAGAAGTAAAATAGTGTCTGTATTTCTCAAGCACAAATTTTTAGATGATTATGGCATCTTTAATACCCTTAACTGAGATTAATTGTATCTTTTATGGAAGAAATAAAATATTATCAAAGTATAAAAAGGTTTGTATGAAAATTGTTTCTAAAATTGCAGCCATAGGAGAGATTTCACCTGACAAATATGCAGATAAATGAATGTGTACATACATACATTTTTACACTAATAAAAACCTAAATAAAACATCATATACTAGTGTATTTTGTTATTGCTTATCTTGACAGTCTCTGAATCTAATATTTTGTGAGAGAAGATGAAAAATCACACGTTTATTCAATATAAAATAATCTAAATAATGGTTTCTAATATTCCTCAGTCTAAAATTTTATATATTCAAATGAGTCACTCAATTTTAGTTTATTTTGGTGTTCTGACAATAGTGAAAACTTGACTATAGCACAGTTATATCTGCTGCCTAATGTATGTTATAATTCCTGAGGAGATCCAGAGAATGGCCCCAGAGATCTGGCCATGGCCATGGTGGAACCCAGGAGCCTGCACAAAGAAGCAATTCACCAGACCTCTTGCACCTCCCTCAGTCGGGAGCCAGGAGGAGACCCAGTAGTGTCTCTTGAACCTACCCATGCACGGGCTTGGAATCAAACATCCCAGCCACCCCCCATCCCCACCCCCTGTTAGCAACTGGGGACAGAGGTCTGAGCATCTCTTGGCAGGATGACTGTGTCCTGATATGGGGGGGGGGTCTCCTTTATCTCCTCCTTGAAAGCAAGTGTTGCTTTCAGTTTTGTTTCATTAGGAATATTTGCTTTACTCTATTCAATATTCTCTTTTTATTAATTTTATAATGTTCTGTTTTTGGTTTGATTTTGCTATACTTCATGGACTAAACAAATATTGTGAAGATAATGAGATATACTACGGTACCTATTACTGTTATCCTGGTAACTTGCTGTGAAGTTCTGTACCAAACTCACTGCACTGTCTCAATTGGCTTTGTTCTGTCTTGTTCTGTTATATTTCTACTACCTTCAAAATTAAAAAAAATTATAATTCCTGCTGCTTAATGTATATTATAATATTTACAGGAAAGCATTTTTGTCCATTTAATTCAACACTGCCATCAATAGGAGATTTGATATAACTAACAAAATTATTTCAATTTTTTTAAAGAGAATAAAACAAAACAGAACAGAACAAAGCAAATCAGAACAGAACAATGCAAGCATCACAGGAGTTCACAACAAGACAACAGGATATCAATACTGGCTACTATAATGTCTCTTGTTTTCTCTGAAATAGTTGACTATACCTTCACACACAATAATATGAAACATAACAAAATAGTATAAAGCCAATCAAAAGAATGAAAGCATAACAGGATTTCAAAACCAGATAGCAGGAAATGAACAGTGGCTACTATCATATCTCTTTTTCCTCAAAAAAGTTGTTCATAACATCACACATATAACTAACAAAATTATAAGTTTTGGAAATAGGCATTTTGTTCTTATAAATAAAAAGAATGGCTATCCAAACTCAAAATCAATAGTTCTTTGTGCCTCCAGAAGTATGGACACAGGGTAAACTACCGCCATGAAAGCCAAAGAAACTAATGAATGCAGAGCATGTAGAATGTGGTAGCTGTTAACTCCTGAAAAGTATTCACAGAGTAACACATACTATATAAAAACTGCAGAAAATAGACCAGAGAAAGTGCTGAAAAACCCTAGTATAAAGGACAAAAATATCTCACCTACAGAAATCAAGGGTAAGGCTGGGGAATTAGCTCAGTGGTATAAGCGCCTGCCTGGCAAGCACAAGGTTATGAGTTCAATCCCTGGTACCAAAAAAAAAAAAAAAAAAAAGGAAG
>PVJX010006561.1:0-76773 GCA_004027295.1 Dolichotis patagonum | reverse complement strand
CTCTCTAAAATGTCCTTCAGTATTTTTTGTAGGGTTGGATTGGTGGTCACAAATTCTCCAAGTTCCTCTTTGTCATGGAAGCATCTTGTTTCTCCATTAATTTCTAGAGAGAGTTTTGCAGGATACATCAATCTGGGCTGGAGATTGTTCTCCTTCAGGGCTTGAATTACTTCACTCCAAGCTCTTCTTGACCTGATGGACTGTGTCGAGAAGTCTGCCATGATTTTGATGGGTTTTCCTTTATAGGTGATCTGTTTCTTTTCTCTGATGGCTTTTAATAGTCTGTTCTTATATTAAATGTCTGGGATCTTGATTATTATGTGTCTAGGTGTAGCTCTGTTTTGGTTGTAGGTGGCTAGAGTTCTGTATGGTTCATACATATGCATATAATTTCCTCTTTCTATGCTTGGGAAATTTTCCTTAGTGATTTCTGTGAATAGCCTTTGCAATTCCTCTGTTTTGACTCTCACTTCTTCATTCACATGCTTTATTCTTAAGTTATAGATCCTATTGTCATCCTTTAGCCTTCCAATTGTTACTGCCTGCTCCCTTGTTATTTTTAAGAGATCTGCCCTTTCATGATCACACATTGCAAGCCTGTGTTCAATTTTTGATAGTCTATCTTTGGTTTCTTTCAAGCAGTTTTGCCAGTTTTCTATGGAGTCTTTAGTTGCCTGATAATCTCTTTGAATTTGCTTCACGAATTCTAGATTTTTCTTGTTTTCTTCATTAAACATTTCTCTCCTTTTGTGTTCCTCCATTCTTCTGTCTGTGTCTTCTTGAGAGGTGCCCAGCCTTTCTTTTATTAATCTACTTATCTCTTGTTTAATTTGAATTAATATTTCAGTTTTGATCCTGCTTAGGAGGTCCTGAAGATATCTCTTTATATCTGCTACTGCTGTGTTTGATGTTGCATGTTTGCTGCCCTCAATCCCTTTTGTATTTACCTCTCCTGGATCAATGTTCTCAGGGTTGGGGGCTGGGAGTTTTTCTTAGTTCTCCCCCTCGTCATGTTTTTGATTCCTTCCATACAAGTGTACAGTGTAATTCCCAGCCCCTTTTCCTGTTGGTTAAGGCTCCTCTGGAGCACGCAGGCTAGGGGCTTCTGCCCTGTGCCGGCCACTATCAGAGAGTGAAGTTCAAGCAAGCACAGTGTGCGCTACCTCCTCTCCTCCAGGCCAGTCAACCTTTGCAGGCCTTCACTGCGTCAGTGTGCAGCTGCACTCAGGGAATTAGTTTGTAGCAACCCACTGGGTCCCGGCCAGGGACACGGCCCAATCCAAGCAGATTCCACCAATCCGCTCGGCAAGGGGAGCAACCAACTGAAGCCACTTCCTTATGGAGTTAGGGCTGTCCTGCCCAAATCCAACATGTCATCCAGGTGGTTTCCCTTTTCCCGTGGGAGGGTCTTATTCCCATCACTCACCGCGTGTTGATGCCAGTCCCTGAGAACTGCTGGGTTCCCAGACCTCCAACTTCAGCGTGGTTGCAGTGCAAATTCACGGTGCCTCTGGGTGGGTCGTGTGCAGGGTCAGGTCCGGGCGAGCCGCACGCTGGATGTTCAGCTCCACGCTCCGGCCGCTCAAGCCAGTCGCGTTGGCACAGTTTGGTCGGTCAGGTCGCTCTCGGGCAGGAATTCAGGCGGCTCGAGGAGGGTGCCATGCTTGCTGATCTTAGCTTCACTAATGGTAGCCCCATGACCTCATATTTGAGCAGGTTTTTTAACTGTAGTTTTTTCCTGGATTGAGAGATTCCATCTCTCTCTGTTTGGGGCTCTCCAGGGTGTTAAATTCTGGCATTTAAGCTGTCTCTCTCAGAGAGGATCTCTCTCCTGCTACCTACCGGCCTGCCATCTTTGGAAACTCCTCAAGAGGGGTCGGTTTCACTAACACTGAGTTGAAGGTAAACAAGAGTATATATATAGTTCCATTTTTACAGGACCTAGAAATAAACAAAGCTAACCTACGGTAGCCTTGGATTCCGTACTCTGCAGAACAAACAAACAAAACCATTAAAACATTAGTAATAAAAGCTAGTGCTTTCTCCTGGTGGGAGAGTTGGATAGTGACCAGAAGGAACTTGAGTTGGATTTTGGATTGCTGGAATTATTCCATTATGGGTCTCAGGGGAGGTTAACTAGAGCCTTAGAATATCCAACTTCTGTGTATTTTATGCTTCAGTAAAAATTACATTTGTAAAGAAAAAGGTGGTTGAGACAAAAGAAGAAAAGAAAAAGGTCAAAAGCAACATTCTAAGATAGAAAGGCAGATGTTTATCTGGAAATGACAAAAGGTATGTTTCTACCGACTTGGGAAAACAATGAATCCTGAGCAGAAAAAAAAAAAAAAACCTACAAAAACAAATCCCCGCCTACACATAATGTAACAAAACTGCAGCAAGCATGGGGCGATTACTAAGGCCACCAACAAAAGAAAGGAGGAAAGGGAGGGGAGCGGCAAGGGTCATAGGTAAACCCATCCCCCGAAGACCGACCTCAGACTCTGGCACAGGAACCAAAGAAACCGCAAGAGAGAGAAATACACCTGCAGCGTGAAAAGAAAATAACTATCAACTTGGAATTATAGACCTAACTAAAAAGACATAAAAAATGACATATAAAGACATTTTCAGAAAGAAGAAAATGGAACTCAGAAATGGAGGGTAAACTACAAGAAGCAAAGGAAAGCACGCAGTAAGCTGTCAGCAACTGTAAACCTAACAACGCACTTAAAGGTAAAGCTAAGGGAGACAGCAGTAAAAAGCTAAGCCGTGCTCCCCAAAATTTTATATATTGATATTCTGAACCAAGGACCTCAGGATGTGATTTTATTTGGAAATCTGTCATCTCAGATGCAACAGTCAAGCTAAAATGAGATCACCAAGTAACTTAGCCCACAATGACTGGCGTCTTGACTCAGAGGGAGAAGCTGGGTGCAGAGCCCGCAGGCAGGGAGAGCAGAAAGTGCAGATAAAGGGAGGCTCTGGAGGTCGCTTCTGCAGCCTAGGAAACTGAGGTGGTCAGGAACCGGTGAGGCACCGTGGAGATTCTCTCGCGTTGCCCTGGAAGGGTCCGTCTGTCTGAGACACAGTTCTGCTGCTCAGGCTGCTCCATCGACGGTGCTCCATCCAAGGCAGCCCTAGGACACGAGACCAGAGGCTGACTTTGATGCTGGAGAACAACTTCATCTTAAATGTGAGGGAAGGGCTAAGTTAAGAAAAGAAAAAAGTTTTTGAATGTGTAGGAGAAAGATGAAGAAATGAATGAACTTCACTCTTTTTTAACATTAAGAATATATGTCAGGGGCTGGGGATTTAGCTCAGCAGCATAAGTACCTGCCTTGCAAGCACACAGTCATGAGTTCGATCCCTGGTACCAATAAAAAAATAAAAATAAAAATAAATGTCAAAAATGTAAGAGTAATCACAAAAAAACAGAAATAAATCATATAGCTTCTGCCAGGGATTTAGCTCAGCACAGTGCCTGCCTGGCAAGCACAAAATTGTGAGTTTGATTCCCAGTACAAAAAAAAAAAAAAGATAGACTTCTACATAGGCAGAGACAAAGGGAGAAAATTTTAAAGCAGCCCCTCCAAAAAAGGCAGGAAGAAAGAAGGGAGAAAATCTACACAGTTATCTCTCAGTACCCACCAGGATTGACCCCAGCCCCTTCCAGCCCTGCCAGGTTTACAAAACCCAAGAGAGGCTCGAGGTCCTTATGAAAAACAGCATAGCATCTGCATATAACCTACACACATCTGCCCAAACTTTAAACCAGCTCCATGTTACTTATAATATCTAAATAGAATGTAAAAATCAGGTAAAGAGAGTGACGCTGCACTGTTTAGAGCATAGTGACAAGAAAAAAGTCTGTAGATGTCAGACACAAGTTTTCTTAAAGGTATTTGTTCAGCAGTTAATTGAATCTGAGTATGTGGAATCCAAAGATATAGAGGACTAACTATATATATATTTTTTTCAAGAGGCTCAGAATGGTTCAAAGTAAAGACATTGTGAAAGAAGATACACTTGAATCCTTTGTAGGAAAATGGATGCACCTTGAGGGCATAGTGTTAAGTGAAATAAATCAGACACACGAGCTTAAATATCACATGGTTTTCCTTGTATGATAAACCCAAAGTATAAATAAAGAGTAAGTAAAAGAGACTAGGAAGTAAGGGGGTAGATCTTGCTCAAGAAGGAAGGGGATCAAGAGGTGGAGGAGGAGGGGGAAAGGGAAATTGTGACGTGTTGTGTACATGAACCAACTCCACTCCAGGAAGGTAAACACTTTGTACTGCACACATGTACTAATGAAAGAAAAAAAAGAGAGAGAGTATACTCAAGTACTAACAAAAAGACACAGAAGATGAATACACACATCCCTTCCCCTTCAAATCCAGATTCTGGTCTCCAGGGCCCGAGAATATGTTAGGTTGCCTGGCAAAGGTGTACTAAGTTTACAAATAGAACTAAAGCTGCTAATCACCTAAGTCTAAAATAGCAAGCTTACCCTGAGATACCCAAGAGGGCCCGATGGAACCACGGGCCGTGAAAAGTGGGAAGGGTGGAGGAGAGTTTGCCAGAGGACCGTGGGACTTCAGAAAAGAGGCACAGAGAGCTGTAACGTGGCTGGTTTTGAAAACAAAGAAAAGATGCCACAGGCCAAGGAGTGCTGGTGACCTTTAGAAGCCAAAAAGGCAAGAAAGTAGATCCATCCCAGAGCTTCCAAAACAAAAAACAGCCTGTCAGCAGCTCAGATTTAGCCTATAAGATCTGTATCAGACTTCTAACATATAGAACTAAATACATTGCGTCATTTTAAGCCACTAAATTTGTAATTTGTTGCGATAACAATAAAACTAATATATTAATGTAAATATACAAGTTGAATATTCCTTAACCAAAATTCTTGGGACAAGAAGTATTTCAGATTTCTGATTTTTTTGGAAGGGGAAATTTTGGAATATTTGCATTTACATAGTGAAATATCTTAGAGATGAGACTTCAGTGTAAACATGAAATTCATCTATGTTGCCAAGGAAACAGCTCAGTGGCACAGCGCCTGCCTGGCAAGCACAAGCTCCTTCCTGAGTTTGAGTCCTGGTATCAAGAAACATATAAATAAATAAAGTACCATCCCTTAGCCATCTTTTTAAAAAAAGGAGACAAAGAAAGCAATTCATTTGTTTCATGTACATCTATGCACTTAGCCTGAGGATAATTTTGAACAATTTTTAAATACTTTTGTGCATGAACCAAGATTTTAAGGTTTCCACTTGTGTTACTGTGTCTGTTCTCAAAAAGTTTAGGATTTAGGAGCATTACAGATCTGGGATTTCTGGATTAAGGATAACCAAACTATGATATGTAATGAATATACTGACATCCACTGAGATGTACTTTGTAT
Organism: Dolichotis patagonum; assembly: GCA_004027295.1. NCBI lineage: Eukaryota > Metazoa > Chordata > Mammalia > Rodentia > Caviidae > Dolichotis > Dolichotis patagonum. The sequence continues at coordinate 71,366 of PVJX010006561.1, read as the reverse complement.
TCAACTGAATTAAGGATAAACTGATCAATACCAAGCAGTAACCCTGAAGCTATAAGAATCCTGAGTCTTCACGTCCTTAAAAACATTCCTTAATATATATAAAGCAAAAGTAAAGCTGTTATTAGAAGGAATTGAAAACAGCCTTAATGGCAGTAGATTTTAATAAACCTTCAGAAACGTATTAAGCTGACAAAAAAATACAACATAGAACATGTAAACACACAAATGCTTATTTTAACAGTACTATCAAAACCTACTGAACTTTGTTACTCACGTTAGTCTTAAAAGGAAATGATGAAATTAGTGTTAAAGTAAACCAGGGGAATGTCATAATAACAAACTGGCATTTTAAGAAAAATTAGAAAATGCCACATAGAGTCTTTGCAAAGCTTCAATAAAATCTCATGGTTTCTTTTTTATAGTTTAGAGGCAATTCTATGGTGAAAATTCAGAAGTGATTCTGATAATAAGGTACTAGCATTGTTGAAAGATTGCAGTTGTAGTAAGAATCTGAACTGCAACAACAGAAATACTGGGAATTCTGCTCAAATTAATGGTCTTAAATTATTTCACTATCACACTTGAAGAAAAGCATGGAAAATACCAAACAATTCCGTCAGGTTTAACAGAGGTATGTCTCATATTTACAAGGATCCAGAAAATGTTTAAGAGAACAAAAACACTGCTTTGCTTAGAGTTTGGTAGAAGCCACCAGATACCTGGCAGATGACCACTGAAAATCAATGAGTCTCATTCCACAATATAGTCCAATAGGTGAAAGAAATCCTCCAGTTGTCAGTCAGATTTGCACTGCTGTATTAAATTCCCAACACAGCCCGGGATTTAGCTCACTGGCTTAACTGCCAGCATGGCAAGTGTGAGGTCATGAGTTCAATCCCTGGTACCAAAAATAAATAAATTCCCAACACAGAATGCTTATAAAGAACAAGTCTATTCAGCCCACAGTCTTGGAGGCTAAAGTCCAAACAGCACAGAGCAGTGTTACAGCAAGGCCCCTCTTCCTCAGCTGTGTCACCTCTTGATGCAGAAAGCAATGGCAGGAACACACGAGTGGCTAAAACCAAGGTTCCCCACAGGAATTACCTCCCAGAGCACACCCCCAGTTACCTAAAGACCTGCCACTAGGCCCCACTTCCAAAGATTCGACTAAGTCCTACTTGTGGTTGTCTTCTGTCACAGTGGACCTCGGAAGGATGCTCAAACTACACCAAACCATAGCACTACAGAAAAGGAGGAATGAATTAAAGTGGAGTCCTCACTTGTAAGCAATTTTCTTAGCTCTAGCTTGGCTTCATAAGAGAGGCAAATTACCCCAAAGGGGAGAGCGATTTATCTCGAATTAATTTCCTTATGCAGACTGTTTCCTCCTAGGATCATCTTAAATGACACCAGGGTGCCATCCATCCCAGGAATACCCACTGCATTTGTTAAATGCTATTTCATAAAATTGAAAATTGCAAACAGGGGGCAGCTAAGCAACCCAGGGGAAGACTGGTTTGCCCTTCCTTTGCCCTGACCCAAACTGAAGCTTTCCAACTTCCAACCAAGCTCATAACCCAATCCACAGAACAAAACCAAGCACACAGCATTGTTGCAAAAAATTGTTTGCAGAGACTTTGTATTTGTTGAAGGACAAAGAATTGCATTTGAAACACATTTTAAGTGAGCCTTCCTTTATTGCCAAACAAGAAAAGATGCAGTTTGTTCTAGTGACTACTGACCCATTTTTTACTCAAGACACAGAAGTTGGCCTGTGGCTGGAGACACCCCAACATTTGCATGGGGTCCCTGATCTGAAATACCCTCACTGATATGTCAGAGCATGTGTCCCCAGGCTGTCTTCATGTCTAGCTTCTAGCTCTAAATGCAGGAAGATCCTAAAGCTTACGATGTTGGGAGAAAAGGGGAGCTGGGGAGTAAATAGTAGCTGAGATTTCCAAGATGAAGTAGCTGCTTTTGCAAATCCTTGAGCCAAGAGAAAGCTTGATCCGATTATAGGGAATGATTAGCACCACCATTCTGCATACCTGGAAAGCACAATAGAATGGAGGAGTTGGCAATGTTGACAAGACAGAAAGCTGAAGAAATAAGCAGAAGCCTGTATTTTCAGGCTAATTAGCATGTATCCAGGTCACCTGGAGGGCTTGCTAGACCCAGAGGGCCAGGCCCACTCCCAGAGGTTCTAATCCAGTAGACCTGAGGGGTGGAGCATGAGAACTGGATTTCCAACAAGCTCTCAGGTGCCGCAGATGCCTTAGGCCCAGGGAACCACTTTTCTGTATATCACTGCTCCGGGATGTTTCTGCATTATTCCGATGCCTCACCTGGGTGCCCGAATGAATTCAGACGGTCTCAGAAGGCAATAGAGAAAATCTGACCAGCACTAAGTGTCTTTAGAGGACAAGGTCATGTCTGAGTAGTAGGAGGGTGTTCAGGGCCTTAGCAGATGAGGACTTTCAGAAGTAGCTGCTGTAGCAAAGTAGACAGTAATCTGGCCAGCGGTTCATACACAGGGAGTGGAGTGATTTTTCAAGTGTAATGAGGCTGGAAATGATAAACGTAGTGGTAAAATATTATTAGTTATACGAGTTTTCCCAGCAGGACTAAGAAGTAAGGGGTTAATAGAGGAAAAGAATTGTGGGTTAGATCCAGAATTTCCTATTGGTCAAATGAAACAAAAAGAGGGACAAAATAAGAGATACAATGTTAGATGGTGGTATCTTAACTACTTGGGAAAGGAATTTAATACAGATGAATTCTGGTGTTGGTAGAAAATGCCAAGGGAAGAAGGCTGGAGGTTTTGATGAAATCAAAGAAAATGCGTAATGTTGGCAATGGAAGGGAAGAGGAGGAAGGGTAAGGAGTGGCCTAAGAGTAGCAGGATGGCGATGAGATTAAGAGGCAGAAAGGTTACAGTGAGAGCAAAGGTAACCAGTGACTCCTAGGGGTCCTTGAACCTCCTGCTACCAATTATATGCAAAGTATCAGGTGCTGCCCAAAAGACAGGGTTTTCCCCAAGAAAAGACTCATAATGTCAAAAGCATCTCTGACCCTTAATCAGTGGAGAGTCAATGGCAGTGTAAGTCCCCAGAGGAGGTGACAGCAGACTGCGGTAGGGGTGACGGACTCTGGGCTTGGAGAACTGTGGAGCAAGACTTGAGGGAAGGGAAACTATCAGACTAGAGTCAAAGTCTTTCTGAAGCAGACAGATGAGAGCAGAGAAGTGGTCTTGACCGTCATTGGAGAAGGCAGTTAGTTGTAAAAGCACTTCGTGAACAGTAAAGTGCTTCAAAATCCAAAATGGTTAATCTTTTTAATAACTTAAGTTTGGACTTCTAAACATCAACATTCCCCCTTTAAATTTTTTTGAAAACACAGAACAATAAACAACACAAAAATGGCATAACTTCACATGTTAGGTCGTTACCATGAGCTCCAGCTTTGTAGTGAATGGCTGGGGGCTGAGGTCCTTTCCTTCACATGGGATCTTGGTAAACGGAAGCCCAAAAGCCACGTGGGAGCAGCCCCAAGTGGCTGATCCCTCTCAGCCAGGCCACGTTCGTGCCCAGGGGCCACTCCGTCTCACTACCCTGGTGTTGTAGTCAGGGATTTGCAAGGAGAATAAGACAATAGAGGACATAATATATAGTAATTTGTTTATAATGCTCACCCATGGAGTCAAATACAAAGAAAGTGCAGGAAATACGTCCACACACTAAAGACCTAGAGAATCTAGCCTAGGGGCTGGCTCCTATGGCAACATCTTGCATGAGTTCAGCTGAAGACCTAGAGCCCATGACAATGACTCGTACAAGTCTATTTCACAGATCTGCAATGGGAAGGCCCAATGGCAGTGGTAGAAGCTGGAAAGTCTATGCCAGCGGGGTGAAGGATCTGTGCCAACAGGCCACAGGTTGTATATTGGAGCCAAGAAGCAACACTCAAAAGTAAAGATCAGGGCTCCCCTGAAAAGTACCACAGCCATCCTCAGGGACAGTGACAATGAGCTTCTCTGACAATGGGACAGCCAAGTTCATATCAGGAGTCCAGCGTGACAGACTTCTCCTGGAGATTAAACAGCACACATCTTCCCCTCCAGAGCCAGGAAGCGATGCCCAAAGTAGGGACCAGAGCTCCCCCAAAGTGAACTTCAGCCATTCTCAGAACAAGGTCCAGAGCTCCTCCAACGATAACAGCCGAGTTCGTATCAGAGAAGCCAGCATCACAGGCTCCTCCAGGAGAACCAGTGGCTCCAAATGACAACACTTAGGAGAACCCACAATGCTCCTCTTCCTCTCCAGGTCTCCTTTTTATGCTGGCAACAGTCCTCAGGTGGGCCATCCACACTTAGCGCCATGTTGATTCAGTTCAGCTGCTGTTTAAGTTGACCACCAGTTACCAGTCCACTAACCTGGCAAGAGGGGCTTCAGGTGGGACAGATGAGTCATGTCTGTTGTCTGCTGCTGAGTCATAAATACAAATAGTGAGAAACAGTGCCAGTAAGTATCCAGGCATGGTAGAGGCTGTCAAACAAATTTCACTGGTGGCTCTGGGTCTTGCTGGCATTTTAAATTGGCCATTACATATCTGTGCTCACCTCTAGCATTAATTTAAAAATTAATTTCCTATAAAAGCCCTATTTTGCAAACATGCTGCTAGGCTGATTTTTCTAAAGACAAAAACAACTGTTCTTATTGTATACATAGAAAATTTTTATATATTAATCCCTAAAATTTTATTAGTGCATGTTTGCAGTACACAACGATTACCTTCAACGTGGAGAGTTAGTGCATGTACACATCTTCATTCTTTTTACCTCCCCTCCACCACCCCTTCCTCCATCTCTTAGAAATAATTATTTTAAAAGAATTAAAACATGATCTGCAAGCAGGCAACTTATAGAAAGTTTCTCTGTGTGGAGAATGTCATCTTCTTTTTACCCAACATCAGGCATTTTGACATACATGGTAAAACTTGTAGCACTGAAAATCATAGAGTATAGGTCCAAGTCATTTCCTTTCAGTAACTTAATTTCCTGGTTATTTCTCTTGCTTTTAAACTAACCCTCTGTGTAGACTGCTGCAGACTGTGGAGATCAGGGTGGAGATTCAGCAAAACATTAGGACTAGAGGTTCCATTTGACCCAGCTATTCCGCTTCTTGGTTTCTTCCTGAAAGAATTAAAGGTATCATGCCACAGAGATACATGCACACACATGTATATAGCAGCAGTTTGTAATAACCGAATCTTGGAAACAGCCCAAATGCCCATCAACTGGTGAATGGATAAAGAAGATGTGGGTTTTTTTTTAAATGCAAAAGAGTACTACTCTACCATCAAGAAGGATAAGCTTAAACCAATTCTAGGTAAAGGAATGCCCCTTGAGCCCATACTCTTAAGTAAAATAAATTGCACACATTGTTTCTTCTGTATGAGAGACCAAAAGTATAAATAAAGACCAAAATGTATGATAGATATTGTGAAATAGTAAGAAAACGTTCAAATGAGGAGGGGAGCGTGGGGGGGGGGGTAAAAGTTTAAAAAAATGAGTAAAAAAGGAAAAATGGAAGCAATGCTTTTTTTAATAAGGAGGGGAAGAGGGGCTGAAAAGAGGGGAAAGATAAAAAAGAAATAAGTTATATCATGCACAGACACAAATTCCCTATGATGAATGTGATCATTACGTATACCCAAAATATACCAATAAAAATCATTTTCTTTGTTTTTTAAATTTTATTTAAAAAGAAAACAAAACAAAACAAACAAAATAGAAAAAAGGATAGCAATAATACAAAATTCCAAGGAAAAAAAAGAAAAGAACAAAAAATACTAAGAAATCATTACTTGATAACTTACATACTGTCATCTTGGAAATAGTCGTTCAAGTTACAAAGTTAAAACATACAAAGTACACATTCAAACAATGAGACTGTTAACAGTTCTGCTCCATGATCTAACAAAAACATTAATATGGTCATTCATCTTACACACTTAAACATACATGCAATTATATCCTTTAGAGCACCCTCTTTCCCTCTCTTTTTTACAGTAGCAATTACACATTTTGGGTTTTATTACTCCTACATTTCTTATTACTTTTTACACTAGAGACACAATGTGATATTTATAAATATGATTCTTATTTATTTCAATAATGAGGATAGTCTCAAGTTGTCTCCTTTTACCTATGAGGGCCTGAAGATCATCCTTCTTCATAGCTGAGTAATACTCCATTGTATAAAATATACCACATCTTTTTCATCCATTCTGCAGTTGATGGGCATCTTGGTTGTTTCCAAGATTTAGCTATTACAAATTGTGCTGCTATGAACATGGGTGCACATATATCACTGTGATATGATCTTTTCAGTTTTTCTGGGAAAATACCCAGGAGGGGAATAGCTGGGTTGAATGGAGTTTCCAGTCCTCGTCTTCTGAGAATTCTCCATACGGATTTCCATAGTGGTTGCACCAGTCTATACTCCCACCTACAGTGGAGCAGTGTTCCTTTTTCCTCACAGCCTCACCAACATTTGTTATCAGTCGATTTCTTGATGGCAGCTATTCTTTCAGGAGTGAGATGAAATCTCAATGTTTTTTTAATTTGCATTTCTCAAATGACCGGTGATGGTGAACATTTCTTCATGTATTTATTTTCCATTTGTATATCTTTATCTGAGAACTGAGTGTTCATCTCAGATGCCCATTTTTGGAGAAGGTCTTTGAATCTGGGCAGCTTGATGTTTTTCAATTCTTTATATGTTCTTGACATAAGTCCTTTGTCTGAGGGGTTGCTGGCTAAAATTATTTCCCATTCTGTGGGTTTTCTTTTCACTCGGCTGGTGATTTCTTTTGACGTACAGAAACTTTTCAATAATATGAGATCCCAGTTGTTGATTCTCTGAAGCATTTCCCGTGCAGTCTGAGTTTTGTTCATGAATTCTCTGCCTACTCCTATGTCTCCAAGACTTCTACCTACCCTATCTTCCAATAGATTTAGTGTTTCTGTTTTAATGTTTGATCCATTTAGACTTTAGTTGTATGCATGGTGATAGGCATTGGTCTAGTTTCAGTCTTCTGCATGTGGAGAGACAATTTTTCCAACACCATTTATTAAAGAGGCTATTCTTTTTCCAGTGAGCATGTTTAGCCCCTTTGTCAAATATCAGGTGGCTGAGTGTCTTTGTACTTATATTTGCATCTTCTAATCTGTCCCATTGATCCTCAGGTCTATTTCTTTGCCAGTACCCTGCTGATTGGCTTTGTAGTATAGTTTTGAGTCAGGAGTTGAGATGCCTCCTGCCTTACCTTTGTTGCCCAGAATTGCCTTTGCTATTCTAGGTTTCTTCTGTTTCCAAATAAATTTTAGGAGTGTTTTTCTCTACATCTGTGAGGTATGTTATGATATTTTGATTGGGATTGCATTAAATCTGTATAACAGTTTTGAGAGTATGGCCATTTTCACAGTGTTGGTTCTTCCTAGCCAAGAGCAAGGAATATCTTTCCATTTTCTAATATCTTCTCAATCTCCTTTTATAGCATAGCATAATTTTCAGCATATAGGTCTTTTACATTCTTAGTTAGGTTGATGCCTAAGTATTTCATTTTTTTAGATGCTATTGAGAAAGGCGATATTTCCATAATTTCTTTCTTAGGTGAGTTTTTTATTTGTGTACAGGAATGCTATTGATTTTTGAGCATTGACTTTGTATCTAGCTACACTGTGGAATTTGTTTATTACCTCTAGTAGTCTTTTAATGGAGTCTTTGGGGTCTTCTATGTATAGGATCATGTCATCTGCAAATAGTGATAATTTAACTTCTTCCTTTCCTATCTTTATTCCTTTTATTTCACTCTCTTGTCTGATTGCCCTGGCTAGTGTTTCCAGAACTATATTGAAAAGGAGTGGTGATAGTGGATATCCTTGTCTTGTTCTTGATTTTAAAGTAAAAGCTTTTAGTTTTTGTCCACTTAGTATAATGTTAACTGTTGGTTTGTCATAGATGGCCTTTATAAGGCTGAGGTAGACACCGTGATTTCCGAGTTTATGAAGGTTTTTTATCATGAACATGTGTTGGACTTTATCAAAAGATTAAAAATCATTTTCTTTGAAAAAAAATAAATAAACCAACCCTCTGATCATTACCTGTGCTTTCTAGTCCAGTTTACTGTAGGAACATTAAGAAAAATAAAGAATTCTAAGTGCAGATATTTACAACCCCCTCCATCATTTATATTTGCCTCTCACCTAATTCACAAACATTTTGAAAGTCATTTATATTTTATAAGACTTTCTCAAAACATCCCATTTAAATTTAAATTGAATTTTAAATTGCATTTAATTGATTCTCAAAATGAATAACATGTACACTGGTGTTTAGAAAAAAGCTTTCAGATCTGTTCTGGTATTGTTTGGACAATTGAATGCAGATGTCTTGTGCTCTGGGTGAATGATTTGGCAGTGTATGCACCACTGTTGCTCCCTGATTGATGTGCTTTGAAATTTCAATGTAGTTTTCTTTTCTTTTTTTTCTTTTACTTTTTTTTCTTTTTATCCTTGAAATAAAATGGATTTGGAAAAATAGAAGAATAAAGTTTTCAGCCCTTATGGATGGCATGAACGGCCCAAGTCAATATGTATTTGCCAGGCATAGTGGCACATGCCTGTAACCCCAGTACTCGGGAGGTTGAGGCAGGAGGATTGCCACAAGCTCAAGGCCAGCCTGGGCTACACAATGAGTTCAAGGCCAGCCTGAACAACATAGCAAGACCCTGTCTCAAAAAATTATATATATAAAATTCTTATACTCCATTAAATCTTCCTCAATTTTTGGACAAAAATCAATTACAACAGAAATAGAATAACATAAATAGTATGCATCTTGATGCACCTAAAATATATGCCTATTAATTTGAGGAAATAAAGCATCCAATCATGTGAATTAAATGGAATCATCAGGTCACATGAGGGCTATTAAATTTATGTGGCTTTAAAAAAAACTAGTTCAGCCTCTTACTTTAGACTCATGTGATATCTCAATAAATTACACAGTTACAATAGATTTGCCCTAAGCACACACAGAAATAGACAAAACTGATTCTTGATAAGCACTCAGTCTGCGTGGGTGGGAGCTCAGCTGCACACATGACCCAGAAAGTAACCAGCAGTGTGGAGGGAAGAACATCCCGGAACCCACATGTCTCTTAAGTGGAAGCTAAGACCACTAAGTGGTCAAGACCATCAATCCATCATTGTCTTCCTAAATGTTCACCCAACTAATCTGCAAGCTTATGTTCATACAAAAACTTGCATATGAATGCTTATAGAAACTATCTTCATAATCAGCAAAAACTAGAAGCAACCAAGATGTCCTTCAATATGTTAATAGATAAGCTAGGCAACGCCCATCCATAAAATGGAATATTATTCAACAAGTAAAAAGAAATGGGCTATAAAGCCATAAAGACATAGATTAATCTTAAATACACATCACTGAAGTAGCAGAAGTCAGTCCGCAAATATTACACATACTATGTGATCGCATTTATGGTGGAGTCCAGGTTTCTCACCACTGGGGTGCTTTACAGAGGAGAGGGAGGAGAGGGTTAGCACAATCCCCTCCATGATGGAGCTGTAACAGTGTGAATTCGTGGCTCTCTCCACTGGAAGCAACCACACCCCTTACCGCCCAGCAGCAGGAAACACACCTGCACCTGGGGCTTGGATTTTAGCACCATTTTCCAGTAAAAGCAACTAAGGATCCTTGAAGAAATGGTTGATTCCAAGAGTGGAACAGGAAATGTGCAAGACATCCCTGGAGCATTGTGAAGTGCCGTGATGTAAGAAGTGTGTGAAAATAATAGAAGATTTGTCACTCCACAGTGATAAAGTTATGTCAAAGGAGCATGTGCACTAAGCCCAGGATCTCCCGATACCAGAAGCTGGAAGTACTTAACCAACAACGTGGAGTAGGCTAACACTGTTACCTGGAACACAAAATCAATATCCCTGGGTCCTTACAGGCATAAGTACGCAATTAAAAATAAATAAATGGGCTGGGTATGCTGATGAACATCTGTAATCCTAGGACTCTGGGAGGCTGAGGTAAGAGGATCACAAGTCCAAGCCCAGCCTGGGAAACTTAGCAATTTAGCTGGACTCTGTCTCAAAATAAAATAGGCAGGAGAATTAGCTCAGTGTAATGGAGGGCAATCCCCAGTACGAGAGAGAGAGAGAGAGAGAGAGAGAGAAAGAGAAAGAGGAAAAGAGAGGGAGAGAAAGGAAAAGAGAGAGAGGGAAAACAGAAGAGAGGAGAGGAGAAAGAGGAGAGGAAAGGAGAGGAAGAGAGAGGAGAGGGGAGGGGGGAGAAAAGGACATAGCTCATGAGAGTGAGAGGGAGAGAGACAGGGAGGCAGGGAGGGGAGAGATCTCCTCTCTGCCCTCAAGGAAATGGAGGATAACTTCTCACACAAAGTGTGCACTGTGTGTAAGGACTTCCTTTCAAAAAGGATTGGAGGGTTCCTTTACAGTAGAGAAACCTGACAAACTACCTCAGCTACCTCAGCCAGGTGATTGAGATTGTCTTTGGCAGACTTATGTCATGGTGACAGTGTATATCCTTGACACAGTGTCATGTGATGTGATATGATGAAAACAGCACTTGCCCTTTTTTGTTTTTGTGACAGTTTGTGTCTGGATGTACCCCCAAAGCCTCATGCAGCTTTATATGGGCCTTTTTCAGAGCTGGATAAATCATGCATGCATGATTAAGGTTCAATGCTGGAATTAAGCATGTTGGGATTCAGTGTGGGTAACTGCTGGATTAGTTCTCTGATTGGATGGGCACTGACTTAATCCCAGTAGACTGGATACAATGTAAGGGACAGAAAGAGGGTTGTCTATCCTCCTGTCTTGTTGCTTTTGCTGTCATCTGCAGCTGTGAATTGTTACCCCTCTACCATGTGCCACCCTGCTTCAGAGGCAGCTGAGAATGGACTGAAACCTCTACAAACTGTAAGCTAAATAACGCCCCACCCCTTAACTTTGGGCATCAAGTATTTTATCTCAGCAATGAGAGAAAAGTAACTAAGACAATCTTCCTGGTCAAAATTGTAATTTCAAACCAGTCATGGCTCTACAAAATACCAGACCAGTACTTCTCAACACTGCCAGGGTTATCAAAAACAAGGAAAGTCTGAGAAACTGTCACATATATGGTGATTAAATGCAATGTGATATTCTAGATAGGATCCTAAAACAGAAAAAGAACATTGGTAAAATGTATCCATATTGCCTCATTAACTACTATTCTCAGGTAGGACATTAATACCAGAGGAAATGGGTCAGATACATGGGAGTTCTGTTATCTTCATAGTTTTTCTATATATCTAAAACTATTCTAAAATAAAATTTTATTTTTTAAAAGAGGATTTAGATGAGAGAGGCCAAGAAATTTGCTTTTTAAAGAAAACTTTTTATACATATACCAACAATTAAAAATCTATTCTTAAATTCTAATCCTAGTAATAAAATTAAATGCCTGACAAACTTCCTATTAACAATGTACTATTTAACAGTTGCTAATTTGGAAAAGTTGGGAAAGTGCTTAACTCTAAGGTGCAAATAAAACAGTAGGAGAGTGGCTGACAGTGGACTGGAGAAGGCAGAAATCCCTAGCGAGCATGCTTCAGAAGAGCTGTAACCAACAGGGAAAGGAGCTGGGAACTCCACTGTACACTTGTATTGAAGGAACCAAAAACATGACAAGAGAAAGAAATAAGAAAAAGCCTCCAGCCCCCAACCCCAAGAATATTGATCCAGGAGAGGTAAATACAAAAGAGATTGAGGGCAGCAAACATGAAATATCAAACATGGCATCAGTGGACATAAAGAGATATCTTTGGGACCTCATAGACGAGCTCAAAACTGAAATATTAATTCAAGTTAAGCAAGATATAAGTAGATTAATAAAAGAAATGCTAAGCACCTCTCAAGAAGACACAGATGGAAGAATGGAGGAACACAAAAGAAGGAGAGAAATGTTCAATGAAAAATATAAAGAAAACCTAGAATACATGAGGCATATTCAAAGAGATTACCAGGAAACTAAAAACTCCATTGAAAGCTGGCAAAACTGCTTGATAGAAACTAAGGATAGACTATCAAAACTTGAAGACAGGTTTGCAATGTGTGATCATGAAAGAAAAGATCTTTCAAAAATAACAAGGAAACAAACAGTAACAATACAAAGGCTAGAAGATGACAAGAGGATCTATAACTTAAGAATAAAAAATGTGAATGAAGAAGCAGGAGTCAAAACAAAGGAATTACAAAGGCTATTCACAGAAATTATTAAGGAAAACTTCCCAAGCATAACAAAAGGAAATGATATGCAGATGTGTGAAGCATACAGAACTCCAGCCACCTACAACTAAAACAGAGCTACACCCAGACACATAATAATCAAGATCCCAGAAATTCAATATAAGAACAGAATTTTAAAAGCTGTCAGAGAAAAAAAACAGATCACCTATAAAGGAAAACCTATCAAAATCACGGCAGACTTCTCAACACAGACCATCAAATCAAGAAGAGCTTGGAGTGAAGTAATCCAAGCCCTGAAAGAAAATAGCCCAGATTGATGTACTCTGCAAAACTATCTCTAGAAATTAATGGAGAAACAAGATGCTTCCATGACAAAGAGGAACTGGGGGAATTCGTGACCACCAATCCAACCCTACAAAAAATACTGAAGGACATTCTAGAGAGAGAGAGAGAGAAAAAAAATACCAGGATTTCCAGAACAGTGGCAATGAACCTCAATGAACGGAGCAGACAGTGGAATGAAAGAAGAAAACAGACAACCAGTGGCAGAAAAATAGAATAGCAGAAATGAAGCAGAGAAGGTTGGCTGTAATTTCTAACATAGATGGCCTTGATATACTAACAAAAAGAAACACAGGCAAAGTAGATCAGGGGATAGGGTCCTTCGAGATGCTCTCTATTGGAAACATAATTAATCTGAAAAGGGTTTATGGATGGAAAGTCATATATGAGAAAACAATGCTCTAGGTGGCAGGGAACCAGAGAGAAGTAGAGGCAACTTGACCAGCACCTGCAGATAGGTTGAAAGCATATAATACTTTTGCGCAGTAAAGAACTACTCAGCTATAAAGAAGGAAAACCTTGAGGCTTTTATAGGTAAAGGAATACAACTCAAGATCAAGCCCAGAAGTCAGAAGGTTCAGAACCAGTTAGAGTAAATAACAGGTTGCTCCCCCCAATCTAAAAACTGAGGGAGTTTGTGGGACCCAAAATGGGCAGCGCACCCTGTGGGAGTGAAAGGGGAGGAATAGTCTAAAAAAAGAAGGCAGAGGATATTGTTAATAGTGTAACAGGATTTAAAATCTACATTATTCTCACCACTCTGTTTAGATGGATTATATTTGGTTCCAGTTTGTCTACTTAAACTAGATTTAAGGGCATAGATAACTATCCCCAAAATAGCAGGATATATTATGGTAATCATTCTTAATTTCCCATTAACTTAATCTGAAGCCCTGTATAACTTACACTGTCTTATTATGACTGATCTTATATGAACTTGGTTTGTTAGATTGCTGTTTTGTATTGACTAATTTTATTCAAATCTGTTATGATTGATAGTATCAAGTCTAAGAGTCTAGGCAACTATACTGAAGATGACAAGATTCACTAGGATACCCACTCTGGTTTGATTATTACCTGCTTTTGAAGCCTTATAATGTCTCCAATGTTTTGTTTTTATTAATATTGTTATATACTGCCGAGACATCATAGTAACCATTGTAGATCACCTTGTATTTTGGTTTTATATGACTTTTTTGTTTCAAGTTTTTCTAGGAATTTGTTTTGTTTTGCCTTGCTTTGTTTTGTTTTTCCCTCTAATACAGAAAAGATAGATATACATGTAGAGACTCATGCATGCGTAGAACTTATAAACAGTTTATGAGAACCAATTATATAACACATGATGAAATGAACAACTACTTTGAAGGAAAAGAGACACTACAGTACCTAGTGCTGATTCTGTAGTGTCATGATATGAAATCCAGCAATGCTATCATTCTTTGTTCAGAGTGATTTTAGTCTGTTTTGTTTTGTTTAAATTCAACACACATGAAGGTATGGACAGCTATTTTAAAGAGAATGAGAGGCACTATGACAGCCATTGCTGGCTTCCCTATTGTCTGGTCTTGAAGACCTAAAATGCCTTCCTCATCCTGTTCAGATCACCTCCATACTATCTTGTTTCGTGTGAATTCCCTGTATGTGAAGATATGGACAACTATTTGGAAGAAAACAAGAGACAATATGATAGATAGTGAAGATCTCTGATTGTCTTGCTTTGAAATTTATGTCTCTTACATTTCTTTCTTGTGTTGTTTTGTTCTGTTTTGTTGTGTTGTTTAATTTTACCTTCCTAAAAATAAAAAAAAAAATAAAACAATAGGAGAAAAGATTTAAAATACAGATGCGACTATAGTCTAAAGGGTGCATTTATATTCATTCATCAGAATTATAAGATTTTAGGGGCTGGAGATTTAGCTCAGAGGCATAAGCACCTGCCTTGCAAGCATGTGGTTATGAGTTTGATCCCCGGTGCCAATTAAAAAAAAAGAATTATAAGATTTTAGGTGTCAGTTAACAATGAAGAGTAATAAATCATCAAGAAGCGCTCTGCATTAATTGCATTATTAGGTTTTTTCATTATTTTTACTTCAACTGAGAGAATGCTATGGTTTGGATCTTTTTTCATATGATATATGTCTCTAATGGTTTTACACATTGATTTTGTTTCTTTGTTTCTTTTTAACATCCAAAGGTTTATTTACCTGACAAAATTACAAAGCGATATTATCAGGAATGGAGAGAGAACAGCGATTTGTGAAATCTACAGCTTATACAGTTTTTAAAAGCTGTCAAATATTACAAAGATTACAAAATGAATAAATCACAATGTTTTGGTCAATAAACCAAGAATCCTTCCAGGACATTTTTTTCCTTCCTATTATCTATCTTTTAGCTTGCTTTTTATTTATATTTGGGTTTCTCATATAAGAGAAATCATGTGACATTTAAACTTATGTGTCTGGTTTATTTCATTTCTTGTTATAATGCAAAGGTGCATCCATTTTCCTACAAATGAGTCAAATTTACCCTTCTTTATGGCACAGTAGTGCTCTACTATGTGTAAATACATTTCCTTTATCCATTCATCTGTTGATGGATAGACAGGCTATTTCCCAGACTTAGTTATTGTGAATTGTGCTGCTATGAATGTGGGAATACATGTGTCACCATCATATAATGTATTTAATTCTTTGGGGAGGATACCTAGAAGAGGAATAGTCAGGTTGAATGGAATTTCTAACTTTAGTTTTTTGAGGACTATCCATGCTGATTTCCATACTGATTATACTAGTTTAATTCACATCAATAATAAAGAAGGCTTCACTTCCCCCCAATAAAATAAAACAGCCTAACCAGCATCAATGACTGCAGTATTTGATACCTTGGTGATGGCTATTCTTTCTGGGGGAAGAATGTTATTTTAATTTGCATTTCTCTAACGGCCAATGTTGAACATTTTTTTCATGCATTCACTGACCATTTGTTACAGGTTAGATCTTAAATGTTCCACAAAACCTCATACATTATGGGAATGGTCCTCAGTTTAATACTACTGTACTGGGAGGTGTTAGAAACTAAGAGCTGGGATCTAGTAGGAGGTCTTGGATTGTGATGTTCCCTTCACATCAAGGGAACTTGGGACCTCCATCTTTTCCTCTCCTTCACATCCTGGTGTTTTGTTCCGCCAGGCATATTCAGTATGTTATACTGTGTTACTATAAACCCAAAAGCAACTGTGCCAATCAACCATGATCTGAAACTTCCAAAACTATAAGCCAAAACAAACCTTTTCTCTTTATAAGTTGATTGTCTCAAGTATTTTGCTACAGTAGCAAAAAGCTAGCTAACAGAATGTAGCTATATTTTATAACACAAATCTAGACAGTCATATTTTTGCTTTCCTGACATTTATAAACAAGGCAAAATGGCCCAGTTCAGCTATAGTAATAAGTATAAAGCCTTGACTCTCCAAATTGGTATTCCTACTGTGAATATGAAACATTGATTGGCCTATTATTTTAACGTTGCATTGTGTGAATTTATCATAGGCTAGCTCAGGGTAGGACTGAGAATGATGCTACCTTTGGAGGTCCATGCTGTGGGAATAACTTAGAGGTGACATTGTATGTAGAGTCTTTTCAAACAATCTGGATTATATTCAGGAGAGCTACTCACACAGTGCCATAGTTTTCCAGATAATAACTTAGTGGTCATGTCTACTTAAACATAAACAGGTCACTGAGTAAGGTATAGTGGTGCATGCCTGTAATTCCAGCACTTGGGAGGCTGAGGCAGGAGGACAGCTGTGAATTCAAGGCCATCCTTGGCTACAAAGTGAGTTCAAGACCAGCCTGAATTGCATAGTGAGACCCTGTCTCAAAAACAGAAAAATAAAGAAATAAAAATAAAAAATAAACATAAGCAGTTCACTGCCAAACTACATTATGATCATCAATGACCCACAAAGTCACGTTGTGTCCTATGATAAAACAAAGTCCCCGGCTGGCCCAATTCTACTACAACCATGCACAGCAGTAGATGAATAGCATTGACCTTGCTGACAACAAAATTATACTGACACAAACTGGTTTAATCTGCAAAAAGGGGGCTGGGGATTTAGCTCAGTGGCATAAGCACCTGCCTTGCAAGCCTGTGGTCATGAGTTCAATCCCTGGTACTGCTAAAAAAAAAAAAAATAGTAGCTGGGAATTCTGGTTGCCTCAGCTCAGATGCAATGATCTGAAAAAGTACAAAAAAAAAAAGGAAAAAGGAAAATATGCTATTGTTGCAGCAGACATCAGGATGACCCCCCCCTCAGCATACTGGGATATCAAGGTTACCCATGCTCTAAGGTAGGGAGTGGCCGAAGCTGGAAATTGATCACATTATGGGAGTGAAGCAAGTACCTTCTGAGAACAAAGAGGGCCCATGGCAAGCCACGTGAATAAGCTGAGACAATCCAAACCCTGAGACAATCCAAGCAATGGATTGCTAGGCAAAGGGGTCACATGACACCAACCTGCAAAATGTATAAATAAATGTGCTATAGTTCAGCAGTTCCTTTCCTCCCATCCAGAGAGAGGGTTCCACCTGCTCCCAGCTTTCTGTGTCTTATCTTTATTTCTTCATCCTCTCACCACCCTTCATGGTCCTCATCCCAGGAAGTTCAAGAGCTGCACGAGTTGTGACATCCTAATGATTCATGAAAGAAAAACACACAGAATTTATGGCTACATAACCCAGTCAACTGTGACTGCATAAACAGCTTTTTCAAACACAGACAAGACCTCAGTAAAGTAAGGAGGTGACTAGCCCTATGGGGAGGGGTGGCAACTATGGCAACAGGGTGGGCCATCAGCCGATTGGGTGAGAACACATCCCAGGAAAGTTAAAGGAATTTGAACAAGTGTGGCCATGTAGTGGGCACCTGTAGAGAAGGATTCCCACCATGCGTAGAGCTCACAAACACTCTGGCTCATGTGGTTTCTTGGTGGAGTGATTGTTATCGTCAACAAATACATAGCATTCACCTCCCTACAAGACCTGCTTCCACCTAAGTCATAGAAACCTTAAGGCTCACACCAACCACAAACAAGCTGCTTTGAGTGCTAGAGGACAGCGATCCTCACCACTAATTCCCCCAGCCTGGCAGGAATACCCAGCAGTAGCATTCATCCCTCACCTAGATGGTGTGCTTTCACAAGAGATCAGGTAAGGGGCAGAGTCTGTGGGAAGTCTGTGAAATAACAGTGTCCATAGCCCCAGGCCAAAATGTCTCCACAGTGGCTGGGCTTTCACAGACAGAGGTCCTGCAGGTATCTCCCAGGCCAGAACTGCAACCTGTGTTCCAGATGGTCCCTTACGCTGTCTGGCTGCCATTGTTCCTGCCGTTATTCAGAAGAGGTTTGATCTTGGCGAATATGACAGGGACCAATGAGCTCCTTGCCCTGCTAGTTCCCTGAATAGCCACACTTTTCCGTTAGATTTGCAAAGCTGGCCTCTGGCGCAACTGGGAATGGGCTTGCTCCAGCTTCCTCCCACCAAAACACAGCAAAAGAAGTTCACCACACACTCTGCAGGGCCCTTTTCTAGGCTCACCTCTGAGCCACTCTCCTCAGACCCAAGTTTGCCTTCAGGAGGCTGCATGGGGATAGGCAGAGGCAGGACTGTCCCCTCAGGGAGCAAGGGCCATCTCACTAGATTTATGAACCCAGATCTATTGGCTTCTAAAGCCCAGGTTTGATCCAGGTAGCAGCTCCAGTTTCTAAGCATCTCTTCTCTTCCTTTCACAGGTTATCAAGTTTGCACAATGTTTTAACTTCAGAAGGCACACGCTTAGGCAGTCCTGGCCCTGCACCCCAAAAAAGGTTTATCTACAGCTTCATTTTGTAGGAAAGAAAACATGAACAATGACTCCTACCTCTAATTTATGAGATGCAAAGAAATCTCCAGAATGAATCCTGCTGCTCTAATTTTAAATTAATCTTGTATTGTCAAGATACCACAGATCTAAAATGAAGCCCTCTAGGGAGCCAGGGGTAATTTTTAGAATCACAGTGAATTACAGAGCAAACAGAGGCTCAAAGTCAGAGCTAGGCACGTGTCCCTGCTGAATGAGATAGTAGAAATGTTCTACTACAGTTCAAACCCCTGAAGTCTAGTTTGCTGTTTTTAGAAAACATGAAGCTTTAGCTAAGTTCAACTTGAGTTCAGCAATGCAAAATAAGAAGTGCTCAGTGCTTGGTGCTGGTGGCCAAAGGAAGAAAAAGTTTAGACTTAGGAGGCAGAAAAGTAGACTCCAACCCCAGCTCAGCCCTGGGCTCAGTACTTAGCTTCTCTGAGACTCAGAATCCCCAGCTATAAAATGGAGATAGCAGCATATACTGTGACACAGAGTCAGACATAACATAGCCTTGACCCATAATGGTCCTCACATATGGTCACAATAAATACTCAGTATTCAGCAAATAATAGGATAAAATACAGGACGCTCACTCGCCCAAGTACTTGATGATGGCTAGTGACTCCCCAAAGTTAAAGCTGGAGTGTAAAGAAAGAATGAAAAAGGAAGAGGCTGAGCATACAGGAGGAAGCAAAAAGAGGATCTGGAAGGGGTGAGGACACCCAAAGATAAGGCAGAAGAGAAAGCCGGGGAGGAGGGAGATGAGAACTGAAAAACGCAGGTCACTGGTGGGTTTGAGGGCACGGGGCACCTTGGACAGGATTCCAGCAGGAAGAGACGGGAGCTCCAGAGAGAGTTTAATAAGGAGATGGTGGGCAAGGCTTAGGGGAAGGAAGCCAGGCCTCGAGGACCCATGGCAGCTGTGACCTGAGGTGGGCCAGCCGGCGGAACTGTCACTCTGCCAAGCCCTTCAAAGAGAGACAAGGAGCTGACACTGATGAGTCTCCTCTCCTCCACCTTCCCCGTCATCCATGACACCCGCTTTGCCATGAATGTGTCCTCAAAGCTCGTGGGTCAGGACATTGATTCCCAGCACAATGGTGTTGAGATGTGAGACCTTTCAGGTCATGAGTCCTCTGTTCTCACGAGTAGATGCATGTTGTCATCACAGGACTGGGTCACAACCTCAAGTGGTTTCACTACTGAAGCGAGGTCGGTCTCCTCTTCCCACCTCACACTCACTTGTTGGGTCGCCTTCTGCTGGGTCCATGCAACACGAAGGCCAGATGTAGGCCCTCGACCTCGGACTTCCCAGACTGCTGCCTGTAAGAAACACACTCCTTTTCTCTATAAGTGACCAGTGTGTGGTGCTCTGTTCTAGGGACAGAAAAGTGACTAAGCCGCTTACACGTATCCTCTATCACCACTTCGCACCAAAGCCCAGAGTCCACAGAAGACCTGGGGCTGGGCGGGGAGGAACAGCAGGTCCTCCTCTCTCTATGACTATATAAACGTCCCTACAGATCTACACCTGGAAATGTCGTGTACACCTGAAAAGCGAGACTCAGTGACATTTATATCGTTCATTTCCACGGAGTCTAACGGGCCCTGCCTAGCTGGTCCAAACTGAATTTCACTGCCTGTCCTCACACGAGGAGCTGCAGGTCACGCACACTTCAGGACTAGACATCCCAGTGGCTCTGAATGGCAGCAGCTGACCACTTCGCTGTTTCTTTGAGGAAC
This sequence comes from Dolichotis patagonum, assembly GCA_004027295.1. Taxonomy (NCBI): domain Eukaryota; kingdom Metazoa; phylum Chordata; class Mammalia; order Rodentia; family Caviidae; genus Dolichotis; species Dolichotis patagonum. The sequence continues at coordinate 51,027 of PVJX010006561.1, read as the reverse complement.
TGTAATTCTGAAATCCAAAAAACAACTTGAGAAGGTCCTAAAAATAAAATAGTAATTGCCGTGTCCCCTCTGCCTCTCTGCGTCATCCATGCACAGGGAAAAGAAGAACTATTTCAGCTGCTCTGTGGGGACAGATGTGCGCTGACCTAGCTTCCCTTCCTGGCTGTCCTGAGCTATCTTGGAAACTGGGTCTGCTCGCGGCCTGCGTGTCTTCAAAAGCCTGAGCAGACCAGTGACTGAGGGTGGAGATGCTTGACTTCCGCTTCCCCCGCCTTGCTCCTCAAACCAGCCCACACCCTGTCTACGCCATGCACCCACCTGCGTGCACACACGCTCACATGCGTGCAAGTCACAATGTCCTCTGCCCATCCTCTGAGCCAGGAGAGCCAAGTGTGCCCTTCCTGCTGGGGCAGGAGCTGGGTCCCGAGGGTGGAACAGATCAGCTCTTCATTCCCTCCTGGGTGTTTACAAGCAGAATCAGGGCACCCAGTGTCCCACAGGCCCTCAGAGTTCCCGGTGCCCATTCAGGTCGTAAACTCTGCAGCACTAACCAGCTTGTGTCGGTACTTTTCACAGCTGCCATCTCCTGAATGGAGAGTTGACAGAGACAAAAAAGACCAAGGCTCACATTCTCTCCCTTTATGGGTTCAGTCCATTAATGTGCAGACTAAACTCTACAGGACTGCTGTTTTCCTTTGCTGAACAACGACTAAATGATGACATCCACACACTTCAACTTAAAAAAGAGAATTGTGGTGACGTAGTCCTATAATTCCAGCAATCTGGGAGGCTGAGGCAAGAGGATCGTAAGTTCAAGCCCTGCCTAGGCAATTTAACAATTTAGCAAACCCTGTCTCATAGTTTTTCAAAATTTAAAAGGGGAAAATGTAGCAAAGTGCTAACACCCTGAGTTCAATATTCAGTACTGCCAAAAAAAAAAGGAAGAAGAAGCAATAGTCAAAGTATGACCTTCATGGCTGTGATATGCTGTCCTCTGGAGAGAGGGAGAATGTGTGATGGTGGCCTCGGGGACAGCAGTAGAGGAGACACGAGACAGGGTGAGAAGTTTGCCCTTTTCTTCCTCTTGAAGGCTGAAGAAGAGGCTGCCCTACAAATTGCACTGCATCCTCCTAGGTGCCCAGATGAAACGCTCCTCCCGGGTGCCTGCAAGGGTTTCTCCGAAGGAACTTAGCGTCTGCACCCAGGACTCAGGTTCACAGATCGCCTGCCCCATGTGGACAGGTTTCATCCGATTGGCCGGGACCAGAGTGAAATAAAGATGGAGAAGGCAGGAAGTTGCCCCTGTTTCTGCCTCGCTGCTTGAGCTGAGAGATCTCATTTCATCTTCTCCTGCCTGCAGAGACAGTCCCCACCAGCAGCTCTCCTGGTTCTAGACTTGAACTGAACATTATCGTGACCTTTCTCCCAGCTTGCAAATGGCAGATGGTGGGATCGATTGGCCTCCATAAGACATGAACCAACTCCTCAGGACAAACGTCCTCTTAGACAGATGGCAGGTAGACAGATGGCAGGTAGACAGAGACAGAGACTCTCCTGGTGGTTCTGTCTCTCTCAAGAACTGGGACTTGCACAAACCACACAGGGCCCAGGAAATGAGAAGCCAGTTCACCCTTCTCTTGAGCTGACCAGCACATGGGCTAAGAATCAAGGCCCCACCACCACCACCAACACCACCAACACCCCATAAGCAACCGGTTGGTTCAAAGGACAGGCTGAGTTGATGGCAACTGAGGCACAAAGGCAACTGAATGCTTGTGTTGTTTGATTGACTTTGCAGGCCTAGGGCCTGTGGTCTGAGCATCTGTTGGGAAGATAACAGTATACAGTGTGGTAAATATGGGGGATTTCCTTCTGTCTTGTTTTTGAGACCCAATATTGTTATCCCTGTTTAGTTTTATTCCAGTTTATTGTTTTGTTTTATTTAATATTATGTTTTGATTGGCTTTGTTCTGTTTTGATTTGTTTGATTTTACTATGTCTGATGGTATAGACAACTATTGTGAGGATAGCAAGAGATATTATGGTAGCCATTGTAGATTTCCCATTACCCTGTTTTGAAGTTCTGTACCACTTTCATTGTTTTGTTTTGACTGGCTTTGTTCTGTTTTGTTTTGTGGGATTTTATTCTCTTTAAAATTTAAAAAAAAAAATGATGAACAAAACACAAATAAAAAGAACTGGGGCTCATTCAACGGTTCCACAGAAGAGCCCTCTTGGAAGTTTGCTTCCCAGGCTACTTGTGGCTCCCGAGAGCAGAGGTGGAACCCAGAAGTTGCCGGAGTCCCCAAGGAGAGTCAGAAGGCAGCTTGAGAGAAGGCTGGGGCCTGCTACAGTGAGGGGACAAGACCAGCACCAGAGGCTTGGAGCACACCCGTGACCAGAGCCAGGTGGTAACTAAAGATCTCACAACAAAAGCCAGGGAGGGAGCGTCAGGCCACCAGGGAGCTGCCAGGCTCAGCTTAGCCGGGAGAAACGCTGATCCATTATTACCCACAAGGCTGATCGGGCAGCTTGCTTCACGCGGCTGTCTTCCTCTCTTGGTACCAGCAAGTGGGCCAGTGCCTGTCCGTGTCTTGGTGATGAAAGAACTGGAGAACAGGACTCCATATGCAACCACGAGCCAACATCATTTTGCTCAAAGTGAGTCACAAGGTCAAACAAAAAGCCAGGGGTGGGGAAAGTCCACCCCACCTTCTGCGCAGAAGGAACTACAAGGTCAGTGGCAAGTGGCCACTACGGAAGAGCGAAGAACAAATCAAGTCCACTTTTGTACCTTTTAAGACAGGGTATGTGCACTAGCTTCTGTCAAGTTCCAGCAAAAACTTCAGCGTAGTCTTTTTTTTTTTTTTTTTTTTTTTTTTGAGACAGGATTTTGCTGTGCAGTTGAGGCTGGCCTTGAACTCACTTTGGAGCCCAGGCAGACCTCAAACTCACAGTGATCCTCCTCTCAGCCTCCTAAATGCTTATTTACAAATTTTGCTCATAGCGTTCTCAGATGTCCAAAAAGATAGTTTCTTTTTCTCCTCTGTGTGAGTGTGTGTGGTGCTGAGGATTGAGCCCAGAGGCTCGGGGCCACTAAGCTACATTCCCAGCCTTTTTTCTTTCATTTAGAGATGGTCACACCACATTGTCCAGGCTGGCCTCGAACTTGTGATCCTCCTGACTCAAGACTCCCAAGTAGCTGGGATTACAGACCTACCCCCACATGCCCACCAAGAATAAGCACTTCTGTCTCCCTAAGGCCTCACACGTGTTAGGCAAGCATTCCACCTCCGAGCTGCGAGGCCCACTGCTTTCTTAATCCCTTTCTATGGCTCTCTGGGTCTGTCCCACAAACATTCCCCGGTGAGAAATAGGGGAAAAAAAAAAAGTGTCTGTATTACAGCCGCTCCCCGTGGTGAGCATCACAACCTGAGCTCCGCCTCCTGCCGTAGCAATGTGGGAGGGACTTAGGCACAAGCGCCTACGCCACCGTCACCGCCTACTGTGCAGTGCGCATGCGCATTGGGACCTAGGGCCCTCAAGGCCTCTTTGATTTATCCTGGATTCACCCCTTCACCCCCAAATCTCCTGGTCTATGGAAACTACCTTCTACAAATCCAGAGCAGAGTATGATGGCACATGTCTGTAATCCCAACACTTGCTGGCTGAGGCAGGAGGATTGCTGTGAGTTTGAGGCCACCCTAAACTGCATAGCAAAACCCTGTCTCAAAAAGAAAAAACAAAATCCAGGCCCTGGTGCCGAAGACGTTGGTGACTACTGGCTTAGGGGATAATGACAAGAAAATGTCAAACATGACCACGACAATTCTGTCATAATACACATAAACAACCACAGAACATTTCCTCCTCCAAGTATTTTTGATCTGTGGGCGTTGAGGCCACAGCAGCAGAGCCCGTGGGCCAGCTGTGTTCCGAACCAGAACTGCGTGTCTCGGACCTGGGCAGGTGGCGGAGTTACCGTGGGGAAACATGGGACGACAGAGGAGTAATTTTCTTGACCCAACCCCATCGCAATTGAAAGAAATATCGGTGACAGTTTCTTTCCCTTCACTAGGGGAAAAAAAAAACGAAGAAAGAGAAAGCAGATACCTGGACTTCAAGCTCCTCCGAAGGAAGGGTATTGTTTGGGGACACAGTGAACCCCAGAGAGCTCCCTTAATCTCACTCCATGAACTCTTCCTGAGCAGTGTCGCGCTGACGTGAGGCTGGGGGGGAGGGGGATGGAGGGGAAAAGCGAGCATTAACTTTGAACGTTTAACGCCCATTTTTAAAAAGCTAAAGAACAAAACAAAACAAAACAAAACAAAACAAAAGCCTAAATTAGTCCATCTGTCTCTAAGGGAGCTGGATATAGGAGTATTTTTTTAAGACTAAAGGAAAGGACCAAGTTTACTCTTTTTAATGAGAGCAGTAGCAACATGGCTTATCGGGTTCTAGGCTGCCTCTGCCAAACCTTAGTAAAACTAGCTGAGCTGGAGATACAGCTCAGTGGCATAAGCGCCTGCCTGGCCAGCACAAGGTCGTGAGTTTGATCCCCGGTACCAAAACAAAACAAACAAAACTAGTTATATGTTAGCCTGGTGTAGTGTTGCACACCTGTAACCCAGCACTCTGGGAGGCCAAGACAGGAAGATTATAATAAAAATTAGAGCCCAGCCTGGGCCACTTAGTAAGACTCTGGGTTTTTTTGTGGTTTTGTTTTTGTTGTTGTTGGTTTGTTTTGTTTTGTTTTGTTTTTGTACTGGGGATCAAATTCATGACCTCGCACTTGCAAAGCAGGCTCTTATGCCGCTGAGCTAAATCCTCAGCAAGACTCTTTTTTTTATTTTAAAAATAATAAAACAAAACAGAACAAAGCAAATCAGAATAGAACAATGCAAGCAACACAAGACCTCAAACCAAGATAACAGGAAATCAACAGTGGCTACCATAATGTTTCTTGTTTTCTTTGAAATAGTTGTCCATATCTTCACACACAACAATAATCAAACATAACAAAATAGTAAAAAACCAATCAAAAGAATGAAAGCATTACAGGACTTCAACACCATATACCATGATTTCTATAATGCTTCCTTTTCTTCAAAACAGTTATGCATACTATCACACATAATAAAATCAAACAAAACACAACAGAATAAAACCAATTAAACAAATGAATGAAAACATTATAGGACTTCAAAACAAGATAAGAGGAAACCAACCATGAATACCATAATACATCCCATTATGTTCAAAATAGCTGTCCATACCATCAGACACATAAAATCTAACAAAACAAGACCAAACAAAATCAAGCTTAACAAAACTGTGAAAACAATACAAGAGTTTAAGCCAAGAGAGTAAGAAGTTAACAGTGTCACTACCTTCTCCTCCCAGGTGTTTCCTCCCCTATCACTTTTATAATATACATTGTACTTTTTTGATCCCTCTAACTCCTTCTGTTTTTTATGCTAGGGTTCACCCATACGAGTTCAAACTGTTTCACCCATGAACATGATCTCCAGTTGCATCCATTTACCTACAAGAGCCTCAAGATTTTCTACTTTATAGTTAGGTAGCTTTCCATGGTACAAAAATACCATATCTTTCTTATCCATTCTGTGGTTGATGGGCAAGTTACTCTTGCTTTTTTTCTGATCTCCTGTTGCATGGAACAATTGTTTTCTTTCCTTTGATTTTCAGTCTATGAATTTTCCTTCAAGTTAAATGTGTTTCCTTTTTTAAATTTTTTTATTAGTTTGAAGGTAGTAAAACACAACAGGATGGAATAAAGACAATTGAGACAGTGTAGTGAAATTGGTACAGAACTTCACAGCAGGTTACCGAGATAACAGTAATAGGTACCACAGTATATCTCATTATCTTCACAATAGTTGTTCTTTCAATCAAGTATAGCAAAATCAAATCAAATACAGAATATTATAGAACTTATCAAAACAATATTGAATAGAGCAATACCATTAATCAGGACAAAGCAAAACAGTGATAAAAATATTTGCCTTCAAAGAGATGGTAGGAAATCCCCCTTATTTGCTATATTACATATGGTCAACCTCCCAAGAGATGCTCAAATCTCTGGCTCTCACTTGCTAACGGGGGTCAGGGATGTTTGATTCTCAGTCCACACGCCAGTAGACTCATAGCTGCTTACCAGGGCAGCACGCTGGTTGCTCGGTTTCCCAGTGCCCTAAGTTCCAACATGAGATCAGGAGATGCTGCTGCCTCCCACCCTGGAGTGGCCACAGCTTGCCAGACCACAGCCACTTACCAGGGCAGCAGGCTAATTGCTAAGACTCTGTCTTAAAATAAGAAATTTTTTAAAATGTGGGGGGAGAATGTAGCTCAATGAAAAGGTCCTATGTTCAATCTTCAGTACAAAGAAAAAGTTCAGGCATAAGCATGAATATCAGTCATTACTAGGCTTATGTAATAACCAAACTATACTGAGTTTGAGTTTGCCATTAGTTCTAAACTGTTTGGGGGGAAAAGGCATGGGGGAGATTTTTAATTCTCAAAGAACTAGAAACCCTAGTTCAAAGACACCCTGTTGAAATGTGTTTTAAAGCTATCAAATCTGAAGCCAGGCATAGTGGCACATGCCTGTAATCCCAGCACTGGAGAGGCTGAGGCAGGAGGGTTGCCATGAGTTCGAGACTTGCCTGGGCTACACAGTAAGACCCTATCTCAAAAAAGATAAAAAGCTACCAGATCTGAAAAAGTCATTTGTCAAAGGCCCTGGTTTCATTTCTAATGAAGTGAGTTACATCAGTGCTAACCATCATTTTCTGATTAACGTCTCTAAAATATTTCCCCTCTCTGGTCAGAAAGAGCTCGCTCATTCTTTATGCATGCAGCAAATATTTGCGGGTGCTTTTGTGACATTATCAGTTCCAAGTCCTGGAAACAGTGCTGCGAACAGTGCATATTTATGTTGAAGAGCTCACAGTGCTTGGGGGAGAGGGAGGAAGAGGACCAGCCAGCCCAGAAGAGGCCCAGTGAGTCCGGGGTAACTGGGAGCACAGATGGGGGTGGGGGGCCACTGGCAGGGCCAGGAGGTTCAGGCAGAACTGACGCGACCCAGCTCAGGCCTGAAGGACAGGTGGCCATGAGTGCCACAGAGTAGGGCAGCCCGGGAAGGGGACACCGTGTCCAAAGGCCAGGCAGGCGCAGCATGGAGTAGCTGGGGAATGACAAGCATGTTGATGCCCAAGCCCCTGGCAATGGAGAAGAGGAAGAGGCTGGAGAAGTGGGCAGGACCAGGCTGCACAAGAATCCCCACATACCAGGGGCTGGCTTGTTTTAACTTTAATTGTTATTCGTGCATGTTTGCAGTACATCATGGTTCCATTCCTCTGAGGAGCTGGTACGTGCACATAGCACTCTTAACTCTCTTTACCCCTCTTCCCCTTTTCTCTCCCCCCCTCTCCCTCCATCCCTTGGTCCCTTTTTCCTTTTGACAAAGATATACCTCCCTATTTCCTACTATCTATCTTTTATTTGCTCCTTAATTTATTTATTCTTTGGGTTTCTCATTTGAGAGAAATCATGCGATATTTAAGCATGTGTCTGATTTCTTTCACTTAACGTTACGGTCTTGGCCCAGGGATTTAGCTCAGTGTCTCAAGTGCTTGCCTGCTAAGTGCAAGGTCATGAGTACGATCCTCAGTACAAAAACTATGGCCTCAAAGTGCAACCATTTTCCTACCAAGGACTCAACTTTATCCTTCTATATGGCAGAGTAGTACTCCGTTGTGTATAAGTACCATATTTTCTTTATCCATTCATCTACTAATGGGCACATAGCCTGCTTCCAACATGTGGCTACTGTGGGTTGTGCTGCTATAAACGTGGATATACTATATCCTGTAATGTGATGCCTTTAACTGTTTGGGGAAGACACTTACAAGGGGAATAGCTGAGTCAAATGGAATTTCTACTTTTAGCTTCTGAGGAATCTCCATAGTGGTTTCTTTGGCTTTATATATTAAAAGAACTAAAAAGTTCCGAGCACACACCTCCATATCCCCAAGTACCACATCTCAGATTTGACCAACCACAGGTCGAAAATACCTGAGAAACAATTCCATCTGCATTGACTGTACACAAGCTTGCTCTTGCCCATTGCTGCTTAAACGATGCAGTGTGACAAGGTTTTACACAGCATGCACTTCGCCTCAGCACGGTGACTAAGCTAGTGACGGTTTAAAGCACGCAGAAGGAGGTGTGTAGGTTATGTGCAGCCTGCACCACATTATGCAACAGCTGGAGCATCTGCAGACTTTGGTAACGTCAAGGGCCCCAGAACTGTTCCCCTTGAATACCAAGGAACCACTGTAGGTAAGAATTTCCTGGGCATCCGACAGTGACCACGGAGTGTGGCTCGGATGCTAACCACATAGAAGCAGTCTGTTCCAGAGTTTCCTGCCTATGTATTACTTCATTAGAACAAGGAAATCAAAGCATTACAACGTGCTGGGGAGCCAGGGACATCCTTCCATGGAAACAGCGTCATGGCAGATGGTGAGTGAGGGTCGTCATCCCCAACGTGACCCACATTTGCATTGCACTTTATACATTAAAAGGACACTCAAATGTCGTGTCCCTTGCTGGGTTTCACCCCACGGGGAAGGACATCCTAGTGGTTCACAGTGAGGAGTGAGCCCGACTTCCCCCCTGGCGGGTCTGCAGGCAACATTGGGAAGCCAGCGAGCATCGCAGAGGAGGAGATCTGGCTAGTGAGAGGCACAGAACACGCCTGTGCGTGCTCGGTATGGAAAGTGCGGTTCCCAAAGCCAAGAGTGGGAGCGTTCGCGCTACCTGAGTTACACTCATTCTTTTGTTTCCCGCAGGCCTGGGAAAATCTCAGGGTTCCAGGATGTACCAGGAGGTCAACAGGACAGAACCAAGCCCTTCGCCCCAAGGGTTCAGTGTCCCCTTAGGACAGGCCTAGGCTCTGGCACCACGCTCCCTGTGTTGAGATTCCACTGGCCTCACACTGCTCTGTCCTGGAAATCATATGGCGGACAGGGCATTGAGACAGTGATGCCCAGGGAGGGAGCTGGCAGGGAGAAAGGGCAAGGAGAGCTGCAAGGAGAACTAGGAGGAGGGGCACAGACCCAGCAGCCCTGGTAGGATCATTGTGTGGCTGGGCAGAGCTCCAGAGTCACAGATCCGGGCAGCAAATACTGGGTATCTGGTGGTGGGCATGATGCAAAGCCTGGTATCGGGTTCCTCACCTGTAAAATAGAGGCAGCACTCAACGTCTGCAGGTGGCACTGGGACGGAAATAAAAATGATATTCAGATTGCACACCTCGCTGGCATAGCTTCCTTAATTACAACATTGTGTGGGACTGGGTGCCCACAGTTCCTCTCTGGACAAGAAGGAACCGAGGAACCCACAAGAGAGCAGTGGCTGAGAATACTACACTGGGTCAAATTTCATGGGACATTAAGAAACCATTGTGGGGCTGGGGACTTAGCTCGGCAGCATAAGCGCCTGCCTTGCAAGCGCAAGATCGTGAGTTTGATCCCTGGTACCAATAAAAAAAGAAAGAAAGAAAGAAAGAAAGAAAGAAAGAAAGAAAGAAAGAAAGAAAGAAAGAAAGAAAAGAAAGAAACCATTGTAAAGGATAATTACGAAAGCCATTACAAACTTAAATGAGTAGTTTAAAAATACAAAAATTCTAGGTATGTTCTGATTCTAATTATGTAAATATACAGTCTGCACTGAAAAGACACATGGAAAAATAAAAACAGAATGAAGGTTGGACATGGTAGTGCATGCCTGTAATCCCAGTACTCGGGAGGCTGAGGTAAGAGGATCACTGTGAGTTCTAGGACAGCTTGGACTACAAAGTGAGTTCAAGGCCAACTGAACTGCATAGTGAAACCCTGTCTCAAAAAAATCAAAGTAGATAAATAAATATGGCATGAGACTATAGGTTTTTTAAAAAATTTATTACCAATATCATTCGTTATTAGGGAAATGTAAACAGACACATACCATGGTGAGACACTGCTACATACACACCAGACACCTAAAGTTAAGGCACAGAAAGAACCAAGTATTGATGAGGACCAGGAGCACCTGAGGCTCCTGTAATTCCTGTGGAAGGATAAATGCTTTTTCCATTCAGAAACCATTTGGCAGCATCTGCTAAGATAAACTGGGCTATGCTTTCTGACCTGGCATTTTCAGTCCCGGTTATAACTCCACCAGGAAAGAATGATTATCACTACTAAAAGGTAAGTAAAAGAATGCTCAGATGGAATTATTCAAAATAGTCCCCAAGGCAGAAAAAACCCAAGTGTCCTACTACTAAAGAATGGATAAAGTATTGTAGTCATGCAATGGAATACTATGTAGCCGAATAAAAATAAATACATTGCTACTATACACAGGTAAATCTCACAGGCATAATGTTAAGCACATGAAGGTGGTCTCAAGCAAGCCCCTTCTATATAAAGTTTAAAGCAAGCAACAATTGAGATAGGGACAGGCCAGAGAAGGTGGGGGAGTTGCAGGGAGAATAGGCTTTGAAGGGATCTAAACTTTCTCAGTGGACCTGACAGGAAATGGAGCTGAGGCAGTGATGGGAGCCATGGGGAGGAGCTGTGAATAGAGGTGAAGCTGCACCATTCACCTCCTGTGTGCAGGCCCTTTCCTGACAGACCAAGGACCAGGCTGGGGACCTGGTTGTAAATGGAAACTGACAGGTGACACAGTTGCATATGATTCATTAAGAGCACTTCACACTATCCATGCAGTTTGGTGTAATACATAAGTTACTCCTCAGTTTGAAAATCAGAAAAATATTAAGTTGGTATCATTATGTTTTCTGTTGTGTTTTGCTTTACAAGTGAGGATTGGACCACATACATGCTAGACCAGCTCTCTGGCACTGAGCTAAATCCCAGCTCTCACTAAATTAACTTTTTTATTTTTCTTTGTTTTACTTTTTATTAATACATGATTATGGTACATAATGATTACATTCCTCATGGGAGAGTTGGCAAAAACACATTACATATCTTAATTCCTTTTCATTCCCTTTCCTTCCCCACTCACCCATCTCTAGGTCACTTTCCCTTTTGCAAAAGATCTCTGTCCTCATTTCCTTATTGGGAACCACAAATTCACAATGGCTAACTTTGTATACTTCCCTAAGGCATAAATGGAGACTTGGGATTAGACTTCCCATTAACTCCTTAGGGATGAGCCATCCCCTCCCACCCATTAAAACTAAACTAAAACCACTAAGATCAAAAAATACTCTCGGGCAAGATCCTTCTTATCTGGGGCTCATCTCTGCCTCTTCCCAGGATTATCTGTTGCCCACTGAGTCATCAACCTTTGAATCTTCCACCCACCTTGAATCTTCGGTTCCTCCTATCATTGTATACGCCCAATAAAAAGGGGCTGGCTTGTATCATCTTTATCTCTGTCCTGAGACACTGACCTCCCAGCCCCTTTCATGCATTACTAAATTGGTCTCTGTTTCTCCTTTCATCCTTTTGCCTTGCCCCTCCTACAGGCAATTTGGAGATCTTGGACAAGTCCCCAATTCTTCTTATTATCTATCTTTTATTTTGTACTTTATTTATATTTTGGGTTTGTCCTATAAGAGAAAACATTCGATATTTAAGCTTGTGTGAATGATTTGTTTCACTTAACATGAAAAACCAAAATCAAGCAAGTTCTAAAGATAAATTCTGCCTGATGCCAGGGACGATGGCACTTGACTGTAATCCCAACACTCTGGAAGCTGAGGCAGGAGGATCACACGTTGGAGCCCAGCCTGGCCTACTTACTAAGCCCCATCTGAAAATAAAAAAACAAGTAGGACTGGGGATATAGCTCATTGCAAAGACTCTAGAATCCATGTTTAGTATCCAGGATAAAAGAAGAAGAAGAAAAAAGAGCTCCCTGATTTCCTCTCCTACCCCTTTGCCCTTGAACTTCTTCCTTGGGAGAACCACCTGATTAGGCAGTGGTGACATTTTTCTGAAACAAAAACAGTTGGATAATTTGAAATATTACATGAAGAATAATGAAGTTAAATGTTGTCATATCCCTCTTTTTTCATTTTATTTAGTAATAGTGGACAGCCTCTTCCTCTCCACATCCCTGTGAGTAGCAGCTGACCACCTATAAGAAAGTTGAGAAATTTGCACACTTTGACCTGGCCGCAGGAATTTATGAAGGAAGCCTGGGGCACTTTATAGCTGCAGGAACTTCTGGGAATATTTCAGGGGCTTCACACAGTTCCAGTTTGAGCAAGCCTCTGCAGAACCCTTTCTGTTTAACCAGATTCCTTCCTGGCAAACTCGACTCCTAATTTAACCTTTATCTTTAAAATATACATATATGCAGGGTGAGTACTCCTAACCAAAAACCCTCTGAAGTTTGAAACCATGTGTGTGTGCACAGATGTGCTGGAGAATGGACTAGGGCCTTTGCACATGGTAAACATGGGCTCTGCCCCTGAACTGTTCCCAGCCTGGAATCTGACATGTTTTGTGTAGGTAGGAAAACTGCACCACAAAACTTTGTCTCATGCACAAAACTATTTGAAATATTGTATAAAATTATTTTCAATTTGTAGATGTAAGGTGAATATGAGACCTAAATAAATGTTATTTAAATTCTGGCCCTCTTTCACCAAGATGTTAAAATATATATATATGCTTATAAAATATATATATGCATATATTCCAAAGTCTGAACATATCCAAAACCCTAGGCATTTCAGATAAGGGATACCCAACCTGTCCTGCATTCTGAAATACGATTTTTATTTTAATTGGAGACAAGGATGAGTCTGAACTTAGAACAGTCTTGGGCTTACAGTGTGCCCCAGACTGGCCTTGGACAGCCAATCCTCCTGCCTTGGCCTCCTAAGTGCTGGGATTGTGAGTATACGCCACCACACTGCCCAACTTAAAACTTAGATTCTGGAAAGTTTCTGATGGCTACATGTGTGTTACAGAGTATGTTTACCATGTGAGAGGCCCTGGGTTCCCATCCCAGAAGGCAAGAAAGCAGGACTAAGGGTGTGTGTGTGTTCAGGGGACGATATTGGTGATTTGCCACCCTGTGCACTTCTTGCCCGGGCAGCAGGGCTGGGGAATCCACCATTCACACATTGCCTCCTCCTTGCCCTCCTCCTGGGCCACACCTGGGCAGCTGACCTACTTCCCTGTCAGAGGCAGCAACACGAGGCACAAAGGCGATACTTTCCCAACGTCTGTGGGCTTGAAAATAAACAATTTTGAAAACTCACAGCTCAGCACTTGGCATTTCACGAGATTTTCCCATCTCCTGTAAACCAAATCTGTCCTTGATTCCACTGTGCAGTGTGTGGCTTACCTTTCCCAGGACAGCAGGCAAGAGAAGATAGAGAACGCTGCTCAACAATAGAGCCAGTCAGATCCCAGGGGCTAACATGGCTCCAAAGCCATCGTTCTACACTCTTAGAGTAGCGCTGTCACAGTAAAGGCCGTGTGGAGGAAGACAAGCTCGGGTTTTAATTCACTAGTTACTAGATATGTGTGCTTAGCTATCCTAAGATGAGAACGATAATGTGGTCTATCTTGTAGCATGATGTGGGGTTTAAATGAGTTAACAAATGGAAAATGATTACATTGTACCCTGGTACAATATAAATGCCCACTAAATAATAGTTATCACAGGTGTACAAATATGACACAATATTACCAAAATGAATAAAGGAGATTTGGAAATTTTAAAAACTAGAGAACTTACTGAAGTAGGATTTATAATAGGTGGCCAAAATGACCCTAAGATAGTAATTCCTTATAAAAAGTATATAAGATCTAGATTTTCCTAGAAATATATATATATATAAATGCTTATTCTCTTTGATCTCTTTGTTAATAGATTTCTCAAATGTTAGAAAAGAAAGAGCAACACAATTAAAACTGAAGACAAGAGGCCGCATGTGTTTTACTATAATTAGCTACAGAATCATGAAGATGAATACCATAGACTAGCTGATACCAGGTTTTTAATCAGGAGGAGACAAAGAGTTTTAGTCCCATCATTACAGTAGTTGAAAATTTATTTTTGCTTACCAAGAAGAGAAGTGAGAAACCATTTGATACAGTTCTTTTAATTAAAAAAAAAACAATTAAATCTCTGCTATGGGGGGAAAGATCTACTATTGTGATCACATCTGCTTGTGTATTGTTCTGGAAGTGCAGATGGAGACTGGCCCAGTGTGGTCAGATTTATTCCTGTGAGACTCACCTGGCACGACCCTGTACCAGGGCTGCCTCAGGGAACCAGAAGGCCGCAGGCCTGCCAGGGCCCTGCTGATTTTAAGCATGTGCATGCATTTTTTTGACCCAAATTTTAAATGCTATCAAAATGTTTTAAAATGTTCACATCACCATCAAATTACTGGCCAGGCATGGTGGCGTATGCCTGTACTCCCAGCTACTCAGGAGACCAAGGCAGAAAATGATGAATTCAAGATCAGGCTGGGTAACTTTGTGTGTGTGTGCTTGTTTGTTTGTTTATAGTATGAGGAATTGAACCCAAGGCCTGCACACTGAGTTATATCTTCAGTCTTTTATTTTCTTTTTTTAAATTTTGGGCAGTCTGGCTAAATTGCCAGATAGAGCTTGAACTTCTGATCCTCTTTCCTCAGCCTCCCAGAGTTTTGGGATTATAAGCATACATTATCATGCCTGGCTCCAGCATGGCAACTTTGTGAGATCCTGTCTCCAAAAAAAATGCTTTTAAATTCCTGTGGCTATATCTCCAAGTCTTAGCATGAGCAAAGCCCTGAGTTCAATCTCTGGTCCCACACAAAAGGAAAAAATGAAACAAATCAAAATCAGTTGTTTTTGTCTTCAAGATAGGGTCTTACCTAGGTAGTCCAGCCTGGTCTTGAAGTTGCTATGTAGCCCAGTCGGCGTTGAATAGCAGCAATCCTCCTGTCTCAGCCTCTTGACAACTGGGATTTGTGCCACTACATCTCACCAAAATCAACTTAGGATTGTTTCCAGGAAGGTCTGCAAAATGCAGTGCAATAATGACCTCTGTCATCGAACAGCCCAGGTATACCCAGCTGCAGCAGCAAAAGCTCTTCTGCTACATGCATTTGAAAGTGCCCCAAGTATAACCAGACACTGAGCAGGAAAAGCAGAAAGTTGCCAACAAAAGAATGTCGCCTCCAAGACAGCCTGTGTTTGAGCAGGTGTTAATACTGCACCTCCCAGTGGTGCAGGATTCCCTTGGCTTGGTGGCTCTGCCTGCCTGCCTTGGGCTGTCAAGTGGGAGTTCCCGAGTTCACCGTCCAGGGCCCGCCCAGCCTGGGTGCCCTGTTCCAGAAAAGCTCATGCACCACTGCACTTTACTTGTTAACCCTGAGGGTGCAGGAGCTCCGGCCAGGCTGTGGAAGCTATCAAGGCTAATTTCAATGACAGGATTAAATTAGCCATGGTTTGGAGTGACATCCCACATCCAAGATCAATGATTCTGCTCGCCAAGCTAGAAATGCAAGGAGTAAATAATTTGTGGGGAACTTGGGATAAAGGTAAAAGGTCACCTCTTTTGTAGGTGCAAATAAAAATTATTCTCCAAAAAACATAAATCTCAAAAGCAGCCAGCCTACTGCTCTAACAAGTGAATGCAGGTATCTTGTGCTCTGGGTGACTGATTTGGGGGTGCCAATACACAATGTAGGTACCATTGTTGTCCCCAGATTGTTGTGTTTGGAAATTTTGGGGTTTTTTTTCCTCTTTGAAATAAAATGGATTTGAAAAAAAATAGCCAGTCATAGTGGTACATGCCTGGGAGGTATTCATAGTGGTACTTGGGGAGGCTGAGGCAGGAGTTCGAGTCCAGCCTAGGCAACTTAGCAACATACCAAGAACCTATCTGGAAATTATAAATATTTTGAAAAGGGGGAAGGTGGGAATGGCTGAGGATGTAGCTCTGTGCACATGCCCTGGGGTCTGTCCCACCCCCACACAAAAAAAATAGGTCTCATAAAGATCTCTTCACACTCCAAATTTGCAAAGTCATAAACACAAATTCATCCATAAATACTCAGGGCTATGTGTTGTTTTCTAACTCAGTTAATGGAGGTGAACTACCCTCTCCACCTAGTTTATAGTTCACAATTTATGATCTCCCTCTTACGGTTTGTGTTTAAATGTCCCCCCCAAAGCCTCATGCAATCATGGGCAATGCCACTTCTGAAAGTGGTTGAGTCTAACGTTTGTGATTGGTTCCTTGTCTAGTGCTGGGATTGGCGGTGTGAGTGCTGCACCCTCCCAGGGGAGGAGTCGGCATATAATATAAAGGAGGGAAGGAGGCCTGCTTTTATCTTTTGCCCTTTTTGCTCTTGTTGCTTGCAGCCCCCATGAATGGTTGCTCCTCAGCCATACCGCCCTGCCTTGGAGCCAGCTGAGTATGGACTGAAACATCTCAAAACTGTAAGCTAAATAAACCTTTCCTTCCTTCATTCTGGGGGTCAGGTATGTTATCTCAGCAATGAGAGAAAAGTAACCAAGACACTCTCCAAGCTCAGAAAAAGTGCTTTGTCCCTCTGCTTTTTATTTCAGCTAGTGGGTTGCATAGCCTTGCTCTCCTAATAGAGTGCAAGTTTACTGGAGGGAAATGACGTAGCGGAGGTTGCTGTTGCTGTCAGCACAGCTCCATGCAAGGCTTGCTCACATGAAGGAAGCAAAGACAAATGAGCCATGAGAAGATGCCACCAGGGCCCCCATCTGCAGCACATACTGCACTCGCTGCGCCTTTTTTAAAAATTTTATTTTATAGCTACATTTTAGGTTTACATAATGATCACCTGCATCACAAGGAGTTTGTACCTGTACATGATTCATCTTGATTCTCCTGTTTCCATTTCCTTCCTCTCCCTTCAACCCCTCTTAACATTTCTAATTTGTAAAAGCTTTGTTACCCTTTTTTCTTCTATTCACTTTTCTCTTGTCCCTTCCTTCCTTTCCCCTTCCTCCCTCCCTAGTTCCTCTTCCCATTTGAACATTTTCTTCCCATTTCAATATATATATTACACATTTTGGTCCTTATTTACACTTTCTGTTTCTCACATCAGAAAGACAGTGCAGTACTTAAATGTGTGTTTGATTTATTTCACTTGAGAGTATGATCTCAAGGTGCATCTATTTAGCTATAAATGTCTCAAGCTTACCTTTCTTTATGGCAGAGTAGTACTCCATTAGATATTTTAAAAACACCACATCTTCTTTATCCATTCACCAGTTGATGGATGTTTGGGTTGTTTCCAAGATTTGGCTATTACAAACTGTGCCATTATAAAGATGGGTGTGCATATATCACTGTGGGATGATATTTTCAGTTCTTTGGGGGAAGATACCAAACAGGGGGACAGCAGGGTCAAATGGAACCTATAGTTTTACTTTTGAGGAGTCTCCACACTGATTTCCACAGTGGTTGCACCAGTTTACACTCCCACCAACAGTGGAAAAGGGTTCCTATTTCCCCACAGCCCTGCCGGCATTTGTCACCAGTTGATTTTTAATAATATCATTCTTTCTAGAGTGAGATGGAATCAGCATTGTTTTAATAAGCATCGCTCAAATAACCAATGAACATTTTTTTCATGTATTTACTTGCTGTTCATATTTCTTCATCTGAGAAGTGTTTATTCATCTCAGATGCCCATTTTTGGATTGGGTCTTTAAATTTAGAGAGTATGATTTTTTTTTTTTTAGTTCTTTATATATTCTACATAGTAACCCTTTGTCTGGGGAAAAGCTAGCAAAAAATTTTCCCCACACTGTGGGTTGTTTCTTCACTCTGTTGGTGGTTTCTCTTGCTGTGCAAAAGCTTTTTAATAAGATGAGATCCCAGCTGTTGATTCTTTGTGATAGTTCCTGTCCAATCAGGGTTTTATTCATAAAGTCTTTGCCTACACCACTGTCTTCAAGAGTTCTACCTATTCTATCTTCCAGCAGATTTAATGTTTTTCTTTTATTTTTTAAAAAACATATTAGAAATGCAGATTCCTTTTTTTTCTTTGTCTCTTTTTTGGTTTGTTTGTTTCTTTGTTTGTTTTTGAGACTGGGTCTCACTATGTAGCCCAGGCTGGCCTCCAAGTCACAGTGATCCTCCTGCCTCTTCCTCCCACATGCTGGGATTGCAAGCGTGTGCCATCACACCCAGCAATGTTTCTTTTTAATATTTAGATTTTTTATCCATTTTAATTTTAGTTTAGTGCATGGTGAGAAACATGTGTCTGCTTTTAATCTTCACTGTGCGGAAAGTCAGTTTTTCTAGCACCATTTATTAAAGAAGCTATCTTTCTTCCACTGAAAGTGTTTTATTCCTTAGTCAAAGATAAGGTGGCTGAGTGTATTCAGAGTTCTTCCTGCATCTTCTAATCTGTTCCATTGATCCTCAGGTTTGTTCTCTTGTTTGTTTGTTTACCATGATGCTTTTATCACAGTATCTTTGAAGTATAATTTCAGTCCAACTTTTTTTTTTTTTTTTTTTTTTTTTTTTTTTGTACCGGGGATTGAACTCACTCTGTGCCACTGAGCTAAACCGGCCAGAAGTATAATTTTAAGTCAGGGACTGTGATGCCTTTGCCTTTGTGCAGAACTGCTTTTGCTATTCTACTTTTCTTCTAGTTCCAAATGAATTTTAGGATTGTTTCTTCTAATTCTGTGAGAAATGCTGTGATATTTTGATCAGGATTGCACTAAATAATAATTTTGGACATATGGCCATTTTCACATACTGGTTCTTCCTGCCCAAGAGCAAGGGCTACTTTTCCACTTTCTGATATTCTCTTCAATCTCTTTTTTCATAGTACTGTAGTTGTCAATGAAGAAGTCTTTTACTACTTCTTTTGTTAGACTGATTCCAAAGTATTTCATTTTTTTGGATGCTATTGTGGAAGATGATGTTTCCCTAATTTCTTTGAGTTCATTATTCATGTACAGGAGAGCTACTGATTTTTGAACATTGACTTTGTATCCAGCTATGCTACTGAACTTGATTAGTAAATCTAGAAGTCTTTTGTGTGTGTGTGTGTGTGTGTGTGTGTGTGTGTGTGTCTTTTTAAGACAGGGTGTTGCTATGCAGTTCAGGCTGGCCATGAGCTTATTTTGCAGCCCAGGCTGGTTTTGAACTTGCAATGATCCTCCTGCCTCAGTCTCCTGAGTGCTGGGATTACAGGCATGTGCCACCATGCCCAGCTAAATCTAGAAGTCTTTTGGTGGAATTTTTGGGTCTTCTATGTAGAATGTCATGTCATCTATGAATAACTTAACTTATTCCTTTCCTATTGTTATTCCTTTGTCTCTCTTGTCCAATTGCTCTGGCTAACGTTTCCAGAACTATACTGAATAAGAGTGATGGCAGTGGACATCCTTGCCTTGTTTCTTATTTTAGAGTGGACATTTTCAATTTTTGTCCATTTAATATAATATTGGCTGTTGGTTTGTCATAGATAACTTTTATAAGATTAAGATAAACATCTATTCCTATTTTCTATAGGGTTTTTATCATGAATAGATGTTAGGCATTGTCAAATGCTTTTTCCGCATCATAAGTTTTTGTCCTTGACTGTTGATAAGGTGCGTTACATTAATTGATTTGTTTATGTTAAATCATCTCTGCTTATCTGGAATAAATCCTACTTGGTCATGGTATATAATTTTCTTGATAATTTGTTGCATTCTGTTTGATAGAAACCTTACTGAAGATTTTTGCACCCATTTTCCATAGGGAGATTGGCCATAGTTCTTTTTTGCTATTGGATCCTTCTCTGTTTTTGATATCAGGGTAATTCTTGCTTCCAGGAATGAATTTGGGTATTGCTTCTCTGTCAATTTCATTAAGGGTTTTAGAAGTAGCAGTCATTGCAAGTTAAGTCTTCTCTAAATTTCTTACAGAATTTAGCAGCAAATCATCAGGACCTGGGCTTTGCTTTGTTTGCAAGTTTTTAATTACATCTTCAATTTCATTGATTGATATTGGTTTATAATAAGCACTAATACAATTGTGATGGGAGACCTCAATAGCCACTGTCACAAATAGATCATCTAGACAAAAAAAATTCAACAAAGAAATATCAGAACTAAACCAAACTTTTGAACAAATGTTCTTAGTAGATGTCTACACAGTATTCCAACCCATGACATCAGAATATGCATTCTTCTTGGCTGTACAGTGGATGGTCTCCAAAATAGACCACATACTAGCTCATAGAACATGACTAAATAAATGCAAAGGAATTGAAATTATCTCATGCATATTGTCAGACAATAATGCAGTGAAATTGGAAATCAATAGCAAAAGAAACCACAAGAATTTCATAATATATGGAAATTAAATAACACTCTCCTAAACAACCAGTGGGTCACAGATGAAATTAAGGCAAGAGGTAGTCAGTTTCTATGATTGAACAGCCAGATTTTGTGCCACATGCCTGTAATCCCAGCACTGAGGCTAAGGCAGGAGGATCATTGCAAGTTCAAGACCAGCCTGGGCTACAAAGTGAGCTCAAGGCCAACCTGAACTGCATAGCAAAACTGTACCTCAAAAAGATGAAGGAAAAAAAAAGATAATTCCAATACAACATACCCGAACCCCATGGCATGCAATGTGAACAGTCTTTTGAGGGAAATTTATAGTGGTGAATTCTCACATCAGAAAATCAGAGTGCACTCAAATAAACAACCTAATGTTAAACCTCAACCTTCTAGAAAAAAAGAGAAGGTGAAGCTCAAAGTCCAAAGCTCATACAAAGGAGCAAATTATAAAGCTCAGAGCAGAGGGCTGAGGATTAAGCTCAGTGGCATAAGCTCCTGCCTGGCAAGCACGAGGTCATGAGTTTCATCCCTGGTACAAAAAAAAAAAAAAAAAAAAAAAAAAAAAGATTAAAGCAGAAATTAATGCAACAGAGACTAAGAAAACAATGCAAAGAATCAATGAATCAAAAAATTGGCTCTTTGAAAGATTAAATAACATTGACAAACCCTTAACCAACATTATCCAAAGGAAGGGGAGGGACTCAAATCCACGCAATTAGGAATGAGAAGGGTGAAATCACAACATGCCCTGCAGAAATCCAGAAGATCATCGGTACCTATTTTAAAGAACCTGTATTCAAGTAACATGGAAACCACAGAAGAAATGGACAGATTCTTAGATACATATGAATTACCAAAACTGAATCAAGAAGATATAAAAATTCTAAATAAACTCTCTCTGCTTCTGGGATCATCTCAACACTACAGGCAGTGAGTTGGTTATTAGTTTCCAATTCTGCCTTGGTTGAATGCTTGTTTCTCTCAAAATTCATGATGAAACTCAATCTCCAACATCACAGTACTGGTGGAGAGGAGTTGAGTAGTCCAGGGTGGCCTTGAACTCACTTTGTAGCCCACACTGGCTCTGAATTTAGGGCCATCCTCCTGCCTCGGCCTCCTGAGTGCTGGCATTACACGTGTACATCACCACATCCAGCTCCAAATAGTATTAAGAGGGGCAACTGGAGGAGGTGATTAGCTTGGGAGAGGAATTAAGGCCTTTATGAAAGAGACTTCACACGGAGTTTAGGCCTTCTGGCTCTTCTGTTTCCTGCCACGTGAAGACAGTAATAAAGTGCCATTGTGGTCGCAGACAAAGGAACCCTCCCTAAAGACCAGCCCTGCAGTACCTTAATGTTGGGCTTCTCAGCCTCCAAAACCGTAAGAAAATGCATTTCTGTAGTTTATAAGTTATTCAGTCTCAGGTACTTTACCACGGCTGCACAAGTGGGCTGAGACCTGGTATAGACAAAACTTCCAGTGAGACTCAGTGTGACACTGGCCTGTGCTACAGTAACTGACACCCCCATCTCCATGGCAGGCCACCGTTAGTTTCCTTCCCAGTCACAGCACCTCCCACAGTCTCTGCACTCTCCAGGGCCCCTCCTCCATGTGGTGTCTCCAGGGTAAAGGCAGCTTCTGTCTTACAGCTCCTCCATGTCAAAATGGTCGTCACCTAAAGGAAGGACGATTCCAAATCCTACACTGCTCTTTACCTAAGAGCCAAAGTGACAAAAATCTCTTTTTGTCTTGGCCCTTGGCCTGATCTAGACAAACTACAGGGCTGGTGAGAACTAGCGGAGCCCGCAGGACATTTGATGAATGTTACTATCTCAAACTCACAACCAAATGTCATGGGACCATTTAAGGAATGTGGGGACCATTTACAGAATGCCACACATATAGGGACACAGCCATAATAAGCCATGGGGCAAGGATGGAATGTTTCATTGTGTTATTGAATCAAGGGTACCACATGTTTATATTAAATTAAGATCCATGTTTGTGCAATTGATGGTCATCATTTTCAAGGAAACCAAATCCTGTAAAGAAAATGTGCTTTATTCTTCGTACGAAACAGTGAAGTGCTATGACTTGGCTTTAGAAGAAAATTCTTAAAATAATACATCGGGCTCATCTGCTCAGCCATCCCTTCTGCTGCCACTTGCCATTGCCCAGTTTTCTATCTCTTATAATAGTAACCAGCTTTGAAGCCAAAATAAGCTCTCTAGTTCTCTAGAACACCCCATCTGCCTCATCCCTCAACACCGGGAGCCCTTCCAAGGCTCCTAATGGCGCAGGCAGTGCAGACTATAAATCACCCGTCACGTGGCTTCTTTCCATGAAAGCTAAAAAAAAGTGCCCATTTCATTGTAGTTGCAATAATAAACTTTTGCATTCTATACAGCAATTTTTCGCTGATCACAAGCTTGCAGGCTATCTTTAGAATGATAAACAAAAATAGTCATTCCCCACGTCAAAAATAATCTGGCTTTCTACACACATTCCAGGGGGATCCAGATAATAGCCAAACAGAATAGTCACAAAAGTAAGTTTTACATCGATTAACAAATGCATCTCTTTTATTTATATACACACAATAAGCATCTCATTATCACCCTTCTCTTAGTGCAGGCAACTAGGGGAAGAAAGACTTGCAAAACTCTATTTTTCTATCTTAAAACTAATGTTTTTATAACTTACAATTCTGAAAGGCTATGAACCAAAAAAAAAAAGTTATAAAATCACTTTGATGCTCTTCCAATATTAGGAAAGTTTTGACATACAAAGATAAAACATAAGTGGCAGGCAGTCAACTTTCCTTCCTCTTAGGAGCTCTCCCTAGAGGTTTAAATGGAACTTCGTTCC
Organism: Dolichotis patagonum; assembly: GCA_004027295.1. Taxonomy (NCBI): domain Eukaryota; kingdom Metazoa; phylum Chordata; class Mammalia; order Rodentia; family Caviidae; genus Dolichotis; species Dolichotis patagonum. Next base: position 27,775 of record PVJX010006561.1, on the reverse strand, counting down.
TTCTAGAATCTCTCCCACGTGTTTCACGATGGCATCAATTCAAATCAAAGAACCAGGGGTGGGAAATGCCAGCAGCTGACAAAAGGCACCAAGTTAACTTCTCTTCTTCAAAATTTTGCAATTACTAACACTGACAAATGTTTGCCCAGCATCAGAGCTGGGTGAAAACACACACATGTGCACACAGACGCACACATACGTGTCCATCCTGTAAAGTACATTTATGTGTTCTCTTGTTACTGTGAGCTCACTGTGAGCTAAGATGCTTTTGGCTCTTAATTGGAGAAGAAAGAATCCACACTGTCCCAAACAATGGAGAAATCAACCAGCTCACATAATCAAGTCCCCAGTAGGGTGTCCCAAAATGTGCACTGAAGAACAGTGCATTGTTGGCTTGTGGCTCCTTGCTTTGAATCCAGTGCTTTAGCTACACAGAACTTGGACATGGTCTGCATGACCTGTAATTCACTGTGTTGTTGGATGACACCCAACCTGGTCTGTAGCCTTTCTGGCTGGAAAACTCCACAGGTCACACACTTAGATGTCACAGCAATATCAAATCCCTGCAAAAGTTCCTAAACATGTACTCTCAGCATCTGAGTTTCTGTCACTGTTTGCACTGTGACAAACAGCTCCCAGGTGGGGTACACCCTGCCTTCTGAGTGGCACTGGTCCCAAGATGGGGTGAGCTCTGGCATGACTCTCCCCCCACTTTTAGGTTACCCTCTTTGTTCCCAGCTGTTGCTTGGCTGTGATGGGCAGGTATCCAATTGCTCCAGTCTAATATGTGACAATGTCCAAAAAGGTCATTTCAAAGCTATGGCAGAAAAAAGCCAGGAAACACTGTCCCAGAATGCTTTAGCAAACTTTCCACACAGCTTGTCTTTTAGATGGACTGCATGCTTATTTCTGAACCTATAGTTCAGGGCAAGAAAAAGGGGAGGATTCCAAGATCAGGTGGGGTTCTATTCCTTGGGGCACAAGGGCCTCATAAGAGAAGTAGCCTAGTAGATATTGGATTGAGTTTTCTTGGTAAAGGTAAGAAAGGAGAATGGACACCAGGTAGACAATGGACAATGTCAAGAGCATTTGAGGTAAGCCTTTGGTTAATCAAAGGATATTACACAGTACCCATCTATTCAGTAGTTATATATTAAATCTGACCCCTCAGATTTAATATATAACTTGCCCTAAAATCCCAAACATCTGAAGAAGGGATTGTGTGGATCCAACTTTCTCCAATCATTGTGACTCAGAGGACAGGATTTCATAGGGCAAATCTGGTTGCTCACAAAAGAGGTGTAGAAAGGGGTGGGGGGACTCCTTACAGGCTTGAGAGGGGCACTTTCCAGAGAAGGGCAAATCATATGAGCTGGTCAGATGCCTTGAAACAGTATCCAACAGTCAATAAAAATGAACTCCTTGATTCTCTAATCCTTAAATGCAAGGTATGCATGGTGACTTCCTTCCTTCTCTAAGCACAATGAGGATGACTGGGGGATTTAGCTCAGCAGCATAAGTGCCCACCTGGGAAGTGGGAGGTCATGAGTTCAATCCCTGGTGAAAAAAAAGAAAAAACTACACAATGAGGAAAGTGGAGCCGGGCAACTCTGGACCGGAGAAATATTCTGTAGCCATTCTGTAGCTGTAGCAGAAAATATCTCCAATCAGTCTATTAGTTACCAAGGTAACAGTTCCTGTTACAAGTTCCTCTTACTTCTGTCTCCTAGAAACAGCTGGTCACTGTGATACAAACTGTGAGAACCAATGAAGGACAGCCAAGGACTCTACCCTCTTTGAAACCCCATAAAACCTTCCTCCCTGAGGCTTTGGGGTCTCACATTTTGAGAAACAATTGATTCCTAGTCAGCAGCTGTCCTCCGACATTAAATAAACCTGCCTCCCAATCCTGGGTGTCAGTTTGGTGTTTCTGTTTGCTGTTGCATAGCCAGGTGACCGAAGTCAATCAACACTGAAAAATCATACTGAGATTAAAACAACACTGAGATTCCATCTTAACCCAGAAAGAACGGCCTTCATCCAGCTATGATGTGATAAAAATGGTACTTTCCCTCTGCCATCTTCTTCCCAATAATCCACAAGCCCCAGGCTAGTCATGAGAACAAAATCAGAGAAATCCCAAATGAAGATACCATTACAAACCAACTGTCTAATATTCCTCAACACTGTCAAGGCCATCAAAGGCAACAGAAATCCAAGAAACAGCCACTAGCGGAAGACTCCTAAGCAAGCATGAAACATAAATGTAGGCTGAGGATTTAGCTCAGTGGCTTAAGCGCCTGCCTGGCAAGTGCGAGGTCATGAGTTCGATCCCCAGTGCCAAAAAAAAGAAAAGAAATGAAATGAAACGTAAATGTAACATGATATTCTGCATGTGATTCTGGAACAGAAAAGATCATTAGATAAAAACTAAGGAGCTGCTGGGGGGGGGGGTCAGGTGGCTGCCATCAAAGAGGGGACCCCAGTGGCCAGGAGCCACCTTCATCCTGCAGACTGGGGTAGCACTGGCTCTAAACGCGGGAGTTGGGGAGCAGAGAGGTGGTTGCAAAGGGCTGTGACAGCAACTTCAGGAGGGAAAAGCACAGACCTCACTGGATGGGACATTGGCAGGGAAAAAGGACAATGCCTCTTTAGGCAAAGACGGTGTTGGGCAGAAGCCTTCATCCAAGATGTGTCTCAGGAGCTTGAATGGAACGAGGTAACTCTCACGGATGCCCCTCGAATCAGGACGGTGGGCAGCATGGGCCATCCCAACGAGACCATCACAGGAGCTACAGGGGAGATCCCAGCAACCAAGGCTTCAGTGTGACGGTTATGGAACAGCGGAAAGTGAGATCCACAACCAAACCTCGATGTTAGTTCATAAAGAGACAATGCTAATCAGGAGTGTGAGTGATGATGACACGTCTAACAACCCAGAGTGACTGTGGTCACTTTTACAGGTCAGTCCATTCAGTTCAGCGCAGTTCAGTCCAGGTCCGTGGAGGCTGTTCCTTGACAACTCTTACAACGCCACCTACAGGTCATCCTGGGAAAGGCATGCTCCTTTTGGTCCCTTGACCCATGAAGTCAGAAGACTTGTTGGATGCTTTCAGAGCACGATGTTGTTAAATAGTTAGCTAAGGGTTTGCAGTTGGGTTTCCATCCATACCACAGTGAGCTCTATCTACCATTCTGCTGCAAATGTGCTCAGCCCAGAAGACTGCAGCAGCCCACAAGTTAATCAGCTTTTCTATACAAAGTTCCTCCCAGTGTGTAATTACTGGCCTGGCTGTACATTATTTTAGGATAGTGTCAGCAGCTAATTGTGGTACAGTCTGAATGCTTTGAAATGAGCCCGGCGGAGAATGGGAATAGCTCAGCAAATTTAGGGCTGTGTGTGCATCATTTTTAAAGTCTATTGTCTAGCAGGACACTGAACGTGGCAGATTAACGGAAGTGTCTGGTCGACGTGAAAGGCAAGGGACCACAGGACGGGACCTGCCTCAAACATCACTGTGAAATTCCAAAGAGGCGGGTTTCTCAGTCCCTATGTGCCACACAGAGAGGCTGCATGAGCCCACCCGAGAGCACCGGGAAATTCCGGGCACTGCCACATAGCCGGGGACCCTCACGTGGCTGGGAGCTCCCAAAAATCAAACCGTTTGGACAGTGTAGGAAGGAAAGGCGTTCCTCAGAGGATACTCTCTCCCCCCAGGAGGCAGAAATCTAGGAAGGCTCCTGCTGGCCTCCTTGGCTTCCTCGTCTCTATTCCAGAGGGTTCCGTTAGGATCTGACGGCTGTGTTGGGAAAAAGCAATGACACGTCACTCACTCTATCCACATTCTATTCTCATGACAGAGCTGCCCTCCTTGTCCCCCAGGCTACATACCTACCTTTCATTAAAGGAAATTAATAGTGTCAGAAGTTAACGAGCCAAAAGACACCACGTCTGCTATTCAAAAAATACAGAATGGGATAAATGCCAGGAGACACAGCTAAAACTAGCCGAGTATTGTGGCATGCACCTGCAGTCCCAGGACTTGGGAGGCTGAGGCAAGAGGATCTCGAGTTTGCGGCCAGCCTGGGCTACATGGCAAGTCTAAAGCAGCCTAGGACACACAGGAAGACTCGCAAAAACAACAGAAAGAAAGAAGAGAAAAGAGGGAAGAGAGGGGAGCAGAAGAGCTGCCATAACAGAACACCCCAACCAGGCGCTTGAACGCAGACATTTATTTCTCACAGTTCCAGGGGCTGAAAGTCCCAGGTCACGTGGACTGCTCAGTCCCAGAAGGCCCTCTCCTGTCTGCTCCCCAGGCGTACATGTGCCCTTTCTTCTGTATGTGTGGCTGGTACTGCTGACTGCCAATGGACTGTGGGACAGCAGTCCTGCGGGATGACAGCCTGGCCCTCATGCATGGACAACAGTTGATTGCTAGCAGGTCCCATGGATTCCAGAGAAGTACAGGGGCTGGCAGAGGACCACTGAGACCAACTCTCTCCTGAAGCAAACCTCAGGCATGCTCCACTTAGCCTGCTGTTTCCCTGGACCTTGGCCCTGGCTTGCTGAGCCCAGCTTCAGCAAAGACTTCTTCTCAGCCAGTTTGTCAAAAACTCCCCCCAGCCGGGCATGATGGCACCTGCCTGTAATACCCAGCACTTGGGAGGCTGAGGCAAGAAGATCCCTGTGAGTTGAAGGCTAGCCTGAACCACACAGTGAGACCCTGAATTTAAAAAAATCCTCCACTCTGATATCCAACCAACATTGTTTCCCTAATGCTCTGAGCTAATTGTTCCTCTCCTTGGGTACCTAACCAAGCCCTCAGTGATGCCCTGCAGTAGGCCCATGGGCAGTAAATCCTGTGCCCCTCTCCACCTGGAAGTGAGTTCATTCTCTCTCTACTGTTGCTCCGGTCTTGAATTAAGTCTTCCTCGCTATTTTTAACAAGGGATTGGATCATTTCTCTACCACTCAATACATGGCATCCTCTTAAATTGCCATTCGGTTTCATCTGAATGGTAAGAAATAACGTTTCAAGCTTGGAAACTAAATTTCAAATAAACTAATTCCTCTGTCACCAACAGAAACCCTAACCTGGCTCTCCACAGTGCCTACCTCCTGGCATTTACTCCCCGGCCCAGCCTCCAGTGGACGGGACCTGGGTGAGATGGGGTGCAGTGTTTGGGGGGCTGTAAAGCTGTGGGCTGCCATGCCGCCTCCAGCTGGGCTTTCTTGCCTTCTGGGTTTGCTGGTTTGGATCAAATAAGTTGCTGTGTGTCAAGGGACCACAGGTGGCCCCTGGCCAACTGCCAGCTGAGTCCCCTGCCTCCTGCCAATAGCACAGGCAGACCTGGGAAGAACATTCTTCCAGGGAGCCCTGGCCAATGCCTTGCTTACCCCCTGGGAGAGACCCGGAAGGGGCTGGCTCGGCCACCCGGACTCCCCCACCCCTCCAGGAGCCAGGAGTTATAAATGAAAGGTTCTCCAGCACCCTCACCACAGGATGATCCGGGCACAGCAACTGATAATAAAGAAGTTTAGCAAGACCTTGTTTGTGGTTTTTGTTTGCTTGTTTGTGTTTGTTTAGGGGTTGGGGGCTTAAAAAAAAAAAACAGGGTCTCACTCTGTAGCCCAGGCTGGCCTCAAACTCACAGCAATCAGGCCCCCAAATGCTGGGATTACAGGTGTGTGCCACCACGTCCAACAAGACCCTTCTTTAAAATTAAAAATTACCCAAAATATGGGTGCAGGGCTGGGCATGTAGGGTCAATATGGAGGACTTGGGTTCAAACCCCAATGCTAAAAAAAAAAGTACTAGACCTATCTGTAGGGACATGGATATGTTTGAAAAACACTTGTTGGGTGGAAAAGCAACATTATGTATCATACTGTTACCCGCTAGCCTGCTTCTAAAAGCGGCTCACTGCTCACATGTTACTAAGCTCTAGGTTGCTCGCCTCTCTCTCTCATCTCAAACAAAGCCTTGGACAAAATGAGCAAAAAAGCAGTGACAAAGTTTATTCAAGAAGGTAAAAGTGAAGAAAGAGTAGGGGAGAAACTGGCTCCATAGAGTGAGCTTGGGCCAAATAAAGGGGAAAAGGATAAAAGCAAAGACAAAAGTACACACTGCATTGCACAGCATGGGCTCTCGCAGAAAGTCACATCGCAAGTTCTTCTTGTGATGCTGCTCCTATATACTATCTAAATCTTGAGGAAACCAATGAGAACTGCTACATCTGGGTCCTGAAAGATGGTGCTAGGACCCCACAGATCAGGATGATATCAGGTCAAGGCCATCGCACTGAAAACCTGCTGGAGTTCTCTCGAGAAATGGCAACTGTCCCGTGCGTGTCTGGGATCCGTACAATGTTTGCACACACCTACTTTCCCAGCCTGCCTTGCCTCGCCCTAATTGCCTGTTTATGTATGACATCATTTATAGATATGGAAAGCAACAACTTGCTCACAAAATATTATATATTAGTTAGAGATACATATGAAAACAAATTTTAAAATTAACTGAAGGAATACTCACAAAACTTGTGAAAGCGGTGCTGGGAACCTAAATAAAATGGGACATGAAGTCTGGTGTTACAAGACTGACTGTAACATTACAAAAGCAAAAGGAGAAATACAACAAAATATTCTATGTTAATTCTAGGTGGTAAGTAACTAGTACTTTCCTATGATTTTTTTTTCTGCCTTCCAATCCATGTAGGAAATAGCCACTCTGCAGCAATTGGTAGAAGCCAAAGAAAAGTCCTTTTGCATATTTATAGCCAGCTGAGATTATTTTGCTAGCAGGACATATAGTCACACAGGCTCCCTAGGAATGGTTTGTTGTATCAATGAACTAGATATCTGTGTTATAAAAAACCAGTCATTCTTCCCTGTGCTATAAAAACTAGTCAGCATCATTCTTTTTTTAAGACAGGGCTTGCTATGTAATGTGAGCTGGCCTTATGTAGCCTAGGCTGGCCTCAAACTCAAGGTGATCCTCCTGTCTCAGTCTCCTGAGTGCTAGGATTACAGGCATGTGCCACTACACCCAGCTATAGTTAGCATTCTTGAGGTAATAAGAAGAGGAGTTGATTTCCAGTTCTGCCTAAGGATTGAAAGGCAGACAAACTTGGACTAAACTGTTACATTTATTGTTTGAGAGTTTCAGGATTAAATCTAGACCAGTTTATTTTTAGCATATGGTGCAGAGAATAAGTGAAGATCAGCTTCACTCTGGAAGGGTCCCAGGGAGGGGAAACTCATTATTCTGGAAACTCGGTCCTGAAATCCAGCAGCTAAAGAGGAGAGAATTGCCTTGGACCAAACACCGTTGTGAACTGTGCTGTCTTCAGGGACACGACAGTGGACAAGGGACAACAGAGTGACTCCAAGGATAAATCATAACCATCTCTGGTGCAGAAGGAAAACTGAAATCAAGAACTTTCCCAGGTATGTTTTATAATCCTTAGCAAAACATGTCTCCAGAGAGAAAAGCTATGATTGACTCCAACTGCATTGCCAAACCAAAACTTAAATTGATAATCAAAGAACCTGAATGGCTGCTCCCTAACATTTTGAAAGAGAGTGATAGAAAAAATGAATGTACTCCAATTATATTGTTGAGGCCTTACATTCTAATGAATGACTCTGAATCAAAAAGTTCTAGAATCTAAGCCTTCAAAAAAAGAGATCTGTCACCCATCTCTGAGGACAGACATAACCAGAAGAAATCTCAGCCCTAGGACAAAGAAGTTTCCAGGCCATTTTGGGTTCTTATCTAATCACCTAGGTAACTTGCCTCTACAGCAGTGGTAGCTAGGCTCTACTTAAACCCACTCTGAAAGTGTGTATCCCTGAGGAGCTTTATATGCTTAAAAAATTCACAGATTAAAGTCTACACTTACTGTCTCTTATTAGAAGTCAATGTTTGATTTAAGCATAGCTTTACATCTTGCTAGTCTAGTTCATAAGTCTGAGTATGGCCTCTAAAGATATCAAGGTACTTAACAGGGTCATCAGAAAACTTTCCTAGATTTTGTTTGATCAGTTTGAGGTCACTGAGAGACAATGACACATACTGTCCCATTTACTTACTGTCCTCAAAGGGCTTGAACAAAATCAGCTAAGAATGGATATAATCCAGTAGAGGCTTCAATTACAGCTGGCTTAGAAGCTTCACCCTCAGGACCCAATGGGCAAGTAGGGGATGCATCAGACTCAGTGATAGTGGATGGGGGTTTGATTAAGGTTCCCTTGGAAATCGCATCCTCAGGGTCCAAACGGTGAGGAAGAGTAGCCTCAGGTTAGTGACAGTAGACATGTCTGGCTGTGTCTTATGGAGTAGAGGTGTCTGGCTTCCCTGTGGTTGCATTTACATTTTGAACATAAGTAAGGAGTATTTCAAATGCACAGAAAGTCTGAACATAAGGTAATTCTGACCATCTTCCTTCTTTCTTACAGTGCAGTTCTGCCTGTGAAATAGCATCATAATCAACACTTCCCTCTGCATTCCATTTCGGCTCTAGAGGGTAGGCAGACCATGCATGGGTGCAGAAAAACATCAAACTGCTTTCTCAGTATCTGAAGGTCCAGTAGATTCCAGTGCTTAAGAATACATTCCAGAAGAGTAAGAGATTATGATTAAGAGATTATGAGCCTTACATCTGAAATACAAGAGAAAGAATTTGCATCCTTTTAACCTATACTTAATTTCTGTCTCCTCAATGTATCCCTTGAGATGCCCTGCTCCAGAGCAGGTGGCAGCCATCTGGAAGATAGAAAATAGGTCAGGTCAGAATAGCCACCTTTTCCCAGCTCAAGACCCTATCTTCCCCAGGAATTCACAGTGCTAGTCCTGGCAAGTGTTTCCAAAAGCACAAGCTACAGTTGATTCCAGCTGTAACTGTCATGTTTAGACTCCTTCTGGGAAGATGGCAGAGAGGTGAGCTGGCAGGAAAACAGCCTTTCTGAGATCTGGTGTCCAGACACTGAAAAATAGCAACATGGGGAAGAGAAGAAGACAAGAAGTGCATCGCCTGGACCCAGAAAGGATGTGAGAATTCAACAGCCCAGAGAACAAAGAGAAGAACAAGGAAGGAGGAGAAGGCAGGCAGCATCTTCTCCCTGAGCCTGGACTCACTGCGTGGAGTGGGCGACTCAAACCTGAGGATGCACAGTGGCTGCTGGTGACCCCAGAAGCCTCCACGTAGAAACTCACCAGTGGAATAGAGCAGTGGATGCAGCAGACTGTGGTAGCCAGCGAGTTGTTTGGTTTAGACATCCTGCAGGAACAGGTGATTGGCTGGGGCCATCTGGGAAAAGGAAATGAGTTCAGAACTCAGAACAAATGCTGGTTCCATCCCATGGTCCCCAGCTAAGTTCAAGCCCACAGAAGGTGTGCTGACTGCTACAGGTTGAATGGGTCTGGTTCCAGCCTCGTGGCCAGAAACCAGCCAGAATATCCATAGAAATAAAGGTGTAGGCTCACTGGGATTATCCTGTATCCCAGCATAAGCCACTGTTGGCTTGCTCAGACTGTCTGCGAATGTTGTCTACCATCGGCAGTAGTAACACACTTGAAATGCATGTATTTTTTCCTTATTTTCTTTTTTCTTTTTATCTTTTCTTCTTTTTTGTTTATCTTCTTTGTTTATCTATTGGTTGCTCTTATACGTATGAGTGTGAACGTGGTTTCTACTGTTGTTGTTTTGTTCTGTTCTTATTTTTATTTCTTCCTTCTCTCCTTGTCTTCAGCACCAGTTTCCCCAAGATTGCATGATCCTCCTTTGTTCTCCATATCTTGCTTCTAATCACTTCCTTTACTATTATTTCTCTATTTTCCCCCTTAACCACTTTCAAATTTTCTCTCCTGAGGGTAAAATTGACATACTACATAGATTTTCTGGTTTGTTTTAGATTTTTCATACAACCATAAATCTGGTTCACATGGTAGCAAACTAATAGTTACCTCAGTTTGTCATTTTCTAGGCAGTGTTTGATGCTGTTATTATTGCTCATTATATCACTTTAACCAAAGTGACATAATTGTTCTAACCAGTTGTTCTTCCTGGTATAGCAAGACTGAGATTGTCTAAGGGTCATAAAAAAAATACTATAGGACAGTGTCAAAGAACCAGGGACTGGGCCAAGTAGGCAGCAACTTCTCATCCCCAATAAATTGAAGAAGTAAGATCTCACAACAGACTCAAAACCCCAAAGTCAACTACACTTGGAATACAACTCTGAGAGAAGTCATTTCCTAAGGGTTCTAAATACTAGCAATAAAGCTACTTGCCACAGACAATTTATAGGCATCAATCCAGGAATTAAACTTAAAAAAAAATGAGAATACACTTAAACAAGACACAACTCAGATGTCGAGCTTACCAAAGGCAAATCCAAGGGACAATGAGGTGGGACAACCCTAAAGTCTCCCATAAGGACTCTCTGAAGTGGTAACAGTAGAAGTAAAGAGGCAAATGAACAGGGATTCTAGGAAAAAAATCAAATCAGAAATAATTTTGCAGACAACTACAGAGATGGTGACAATAATGGAAGACATGGTTAATGACTCTAGAGAAGATAGAGATTTTTTTAAAAGGAAGAACTTAAGAAAATGATGGAAATTATGAAACCCAACATAGGAAATAAGTGGAATCCATACAACATATTCAATCAGATATGCAAGGGATTAAAATTTCCATTGAAAGTATATGCAGCAGAATGAGCCAATGAGAGGACAGAATCTCAGTTATAGAAGACAGAATGGCAGTAAGTGGTCATGAAAAGAAATACTTCTTAAAAATAGAATGTGAGCATATAAAATCAACCCAGGAACTGCTAGATGGTGCAAAGAAATATAAGATAAGATTCATTGGACTCAGTGAAAGAGCAGGAGATAGTGCAGGTGACATAAAAAAAAACCTGTTCACTGTTCACAAACATCATAGTAGAAAACTTCTCTGGCAGGGAAAAAAATTTGACATGCAGATAAGTGAGGTATATAGAACCCTATTAGCTATGATCAAAAAACAAAAATCTATAGCAAGCCATATAATAGTCAAGATTCCAGAAATTCAATACAAGAACAGGATAGTAGAAGCTGTTAAAGAAAAGGAACAAATCATCTAGAAAGGAAAGCCCATTGGAATTACAACAATCTCAACACAAACTCTCCAATCAAGAAGCTTGGAGTAAGGTACGGTAAAGTTCTAAAAGCAAACAACCTCTAATCCAGATTGAGATAGCCTGCAAAACTGTCTTTCAAAATTGATGGAAAAATAAAATACTTCCATGGCAAAGAACACCTGAAGCAATTCATGAACACAAAACCAGCACTCCAAAATATTCTGAAGGACAATCTAGAAAGACATACCAAAGATAGGTATCAAATAGGCAGATGAACTAGACTAAAAATCAACAATGAAATAACAGAACTGAACCGAAATAAATAAAATTGACAAATCCTTAGCCAGCTTTATCAAAAGGGGGGGGCTCAAATCCACACAATTAAGAATGAAAAGGGTAGCCGGGCGTGGTGGTGCACTCCTGTAATCCCAGCACTCCAGAGGCTGAGGGAGGCAGATTGTTGCAAGTTCAAGACCAGGCTGGGCTACCAAGTGAGCCCAAGGCCAGCCTGAACCAAATATCGAGACCCTGTCTCAAAATAAACAAAAAAAAAAAAGAAGAAGAAAACAAAGAAGAAGAAGAAGAAGAAGAAATCACAACACATCCTGCAGAAATTCAGAAGATCACCTAAATCTACTCCAAGAACTTAAGAGTGTTTGTTTGTTTCTTTTAGGTATTTTTTGGTACCAGGAATTGAACTCATAACTTTGCACTTGCCAGGCAGGTGGTATGTCACTGACCTACATTCCCAGCCCAAGAACTTGTATTCTAATAAGATAGAAAATACAGAAGAAATGGATAATAGACTTCTAGATACATATGAGTTATCAAAGCTGAATCATGAAAATATAAAAATCATAAATAACCCAATATGCATGTTTATCAACAAAGAAAAGCTCAGGCCCTGACAGATTCACTGCTTAATTCTACAAGAAATTCTACAAGACCTAATGCCACTGCTTCTCAAAATCTTTAAGGAAATTGAAAGGGAAGCAATACTCTCAAATTCATTCCTGGAAGCAAGAAGGATCATAATACCAAAAACAGAGAAAGATCGGACCATAGAAAAGAACTACAGGCCAATCTCTCTAATAGACATAGATTCAAAAATCCTCCATAAGATACACGCAAACAGAATGCAGAAATTATCAACCTTATACACCATGACCAAGTAGGATTCATACCAGGGATGCAGGCAAAGTTTAACACACACAAGTCAATTAATGTAATACACCATATCAACAGTGAAGGACAAAACACATATGATGATCTCAACAGATGCATAAAAAAGCATTTGACAATGCCTAGCATCCATTCATGATAAAGAAAAAAACCCTACAGAAAGTCAGAGTAGATGGTCTTTATCACAATGTAATAAAAGCTATTGGGTGGGGGTTTAGCTCAGTGGCATAAGTGCCTGCCTGGCAAACATGAGGTCATGAATTTCATCCCTGGTACCCAAAAAAACAAAAACAAAAAAAATGAAAAACAAAACACTTAGCTTTCTAATAAAAGCTATCTATGACAAACCAACAGCCAACATCACACTAAATGGACAAAAACTGAAAGATTTCACTCTAAAATCTGGAAGAAGACAAGGATGTCCACTCTGATTCAACATAGTCCTGGAAACTTTAGTTGGAGCAATTAGACAAGAGAAAGATATAAAAGGAATAAAGATAGAAATAAAGAGAGGAAGAAGTTAAACTATCATTATTTGCAGATGAAATGATATTCTAATAGAAGACCCCAAAAACTCCACCAAAAGACTTCTGAATAACCAAATTCAGTAACATGGCTGGTTACAAAGTCAGCACTCAAAAATCAATAGCCTTCTTGTACACAAATAACAAACTTGCTGAGAGAGAAATCAGAGAAACAATACCTTCTACAATAGCATCCAAAAAATGAAATACCTAGGAATCAATCTAACAAAGGATGTAAAAGACTTCTACATTGAAAACTACAGTACTCTGAAAAAGGAGATTGAAGGGGATATTAGAAAATGGAGAGATATCCCATGCTCTTGGATAGGAAGAACAAATATAGTGAAAATGGCCATACTTCCAAAACTGTTACACAGATTCAATGCAATCCCAATCAAAATTCAAATAGCATATCTCACAGAAGTAGAGAAAACAATCCTAAAATTCATCTGAAACCAGAAGAGACAATTACAAAGGCAATCCTGGGCAACAAAAACAAGACAGGGAGCATCAAAATTCCTGACTTGAAATTATACTATAAAGCTACTGTGATTAAAAAAAAACAAAAAACAAAACAGTGTGGTACTGGCGAGAGAAGATGCAGCAACATGCAGACACACTAAGCCACCCTACCTTTGACAAAGATTCCAAACACATTCACTGGAAGAAAGACAGCCTCTTTAATAAATGGTGCTAGAAAAGCTGGCTCTACACATGCTGAAAATTAAAACTGGACCCATATCTTTGACCATGCACTAAGCTAAAATCAGAATGGATCAAAGATCTTAATATTAAAACAGAAATATTAAATCTTCTGGAAGAATGAACAGGTAAAACTCTTGAAGACACTGGTGTAAGCAAAGACCTTATGAACAAAACCCCAACTGCACAGAAACTATCACAAAGAATCAACAACTGGGGTCTCATCCTACTGAAAAGCTTTCACATAGCAAAAGAAACCACCAACAGAGTGAAGAGACAACCCACAATGTGGGAGAAAATGTTTGCCAGCTATTCCTCAGACAGTGGATTACTATTGAGAACATGTAAAGAACTCAGAAAATTCAATCCTCCCAGATTTAAAGACCCAATCCAAAAATGGGCATCTGAGATGAATACAACACTTCTCAGATGAAAAAATACAAACAGCAAATAAATATTTGAAAAAATGTTCAGCATTACCAGCCATTCAAGAGATACAAATTAAAACAACACTGAGATTCCACCTCACCCAAGAAAGAATCTCTAGTATCGAGAAATCAACCAGTAACAAATGCTGGAGGGGCTATGGAGAAAAAGGAACCCTTCTCCACTGTTGGTGGGAATGCAGACTGGTGCAACCACTGTGGAAATCAGTATGGAGATTTTTCAAAAAACTGGGATTGGAGGTCCCATTCAACACAGCTATTCTCCTTCTGGGAATTTTCTCAAAAGAATTAAAAATATACTACAGTGATATATGTGCACCCATATTTATAGAAGCACAATTTATAACAGCCAGATTTTGGAAATAACCTAAATGCCCACCAACTGAGGAATGGATAAAAAAAGATGTATTTTTAAACAATGCAGTACTATTCAGCCATAAAGAATGATAAACTGAACACATTTAAAGGTAAATGGATGCACCTTGAGAACATACTCATTAGTGAAATAAATAAGACATACATATGCAAACATCATATTGTATCATTAGTGTGGCAAACATAAAGAAAAAACATGTATATGTGTATGTATATAAAAAATAGTTAAGATAATTATACTACTGATTTCTCTGAGTTCGCTGACAATTGTTCAGACAATTGAATACAGATGTCTTGTGTTCTCCGTGAAAGACAGGAATGACCATGCGTAATGCATGTACCATTGCTGCCCTCTGACTGATATGCTTTGAAATTTTGTTGCAGTTTTTTTTCTTTTTCTTTCTTCTTATCTTTGAATAAAGTGGATTTGAAAAAAATAAAATCAAGAACAAGGCAAGGATGTCCACTGTCATCTCTCTTATTCAAGATAGTTCTGGAAACATTATCCAGAACAACTAGACAAGGGAAAGAGATTGAAGAGGATATCAGAAAATGGAAAAACATCCTTTACTCTTGGGTAGGAAGAACCAGTATGTGAAAATGGCCATAATTTCAAAATTGTTATACATATTTAATGCTGTTCTAATCAAAATTACAATAGCATATCTCACAGAATTAGAAAAAACAATTCTAAAATTCATTTGGAACCAGAAAAGACCTAGAATAGCAAAGGCAATACTGAGCAACAAAGGTGGGGGGATGGGGTGGGGGGCATCACAATCTCTGACTTGAAATTATACTACAAAACTAATGCGATTAAAAAAAAAAAAAACAGCATGATACTGACCAAAAAAAAAAAAAAA
This sequence comes from Dolichotis patagonum, assembly GCA_004027295.1. Taxonomy (NCBI): domain Eukaryota; kingdom Metazoa; phylum Chordata; class Mammalia; order Rodentia; family Caviidae; genus Dolichotis; species Dolichotis patagonum. Next base: position 12,555 of record PVJX010006561.1, on the reverse strand, counting down.
AACCCACATCCAAGAATCAGTGAAACGGGTTAGAACATGCAGAAACAACTCCAGACGTACTTACCTACCTTATCTTTGACAAAAATGCCAAGCACTTTCACTGGAAGAAAGATAGCCTCTTTAATAAATGCTGGAAAAACTGGCTTTCCACATGCCCAAGATTAAAATTGGACCTATATCTTTCACCATGCACTAACCTAAAATCAAAATGGACCAAAGATCTAAATATTAAAACAGAAACGTTAAGTCTGCTGGAAGGTAGACTAGGCAGAACTATTGAAGACATCAGTGTAGGCAAAGATTTTATGAACACAACCTTGATTACACAAAATTTCCCTTACTTAGTAAATCTAAGTAACCTGTCCTTAACAAACAAGGCTGAGATTCCATCTCACCCCAGAAAGAATGGTATTAATCAAGAAATCAACCAACAACAAATGCTGGTGGGGCTCTGGGCCCAAGGGAATCCTTCTCCACTACTGGTGAAAATGTACACTGGTGCAACCACTGTGGAAATCAGTGTAGGAATTCCTCAAAAAACTAGGACTAGCGGTTCCACTTGACCCAGTTATTCCACTTCTTGGTGTATTCCTGAAAGAGTTAAAAGCATAATACAACAGTGATATTTGCACACCTGTATTTATAGTGGCAGTTTGTAATAGCCAAATGCTGGAAACCACCTAGATGCCCATCAACTGGTGAGTTGATAAAGATGTGGAGATTTTTTTTATACAAGAAATAATCTGCCATAAAGAAGGGTAAGCTTCAGACATTTCTAGGTTAATGGATACACCTTGAGACCATGCTCTTAAGTGAAATAAATCAGACACACATGTGTTAATATGGCATTGTCTCCCTCGTGTGAAAAAATGAAAGTGTAAGTAAGAACCAAAATATGTAACAGACATTGTGAAATAGGAAGAAAATATTCAAATGGGAAAGGGAACAGGGGAGGCGTAAAGGTGAAAGGAAGGAGAGGAAAGGAAGAAATGAAAAAAGAAGGGGGAAACGGAAGCAAAGATTTTGTAAATAAAGTGGGGAAGGGCAGTTGAAAGGAGGAGAGCAGAATAGGAAAAAAGAAGCAAGAAGTGTCACGTACAGGTACAAACTCCCTGTGATGAATGTGATCATTATGTAGACCTAAAATGTACAAATAGCCTTAATTTTTTGAAAAGTCATGTTTCGAGAAGGAAAAATTGCTCTCAAAACCAACCATCAAGAGATCTAAACCACTGCTTTCTGAGTCTTTGAAAGAGAGAAAGGAAAATAGATCAAAGAGCAAATTGGGACATTTTTCAGTCTGCAAAAGAGATCACCTCTGGAGATAGATAAAATTAAGTAAATGGCTCTGAAAATCCTGCCCTGGGCCCTAGAACAAGGAAGCATGTAAGACATTTGTGTTACCCACCTCATCCCCTAGGCAGTCTTCCCTAGCAGCAAGACAAGGCTGTCTTACCCAAAATCCACGCTAAAATTTCTGTCTCTGAAGCGCAAAGATTGAACTTACACAATCGCCCTACAACCACAATGCACACATTCATAAAGGCACATTTATCAATTTCCCACATGCACATGAAAGAAGGGGAAGGCTGACTAAAACCGCTTTTTACTCCTAGTTAACATATACAAGGCACCGTGTAAACTGCTTCCCTGAAAGCTGTTTTCCTCTGGGAAGCCGCTCAGCCCAGCTTCCTGGAGGGAGGGGCCGTCTGACTGCAAAATGGTTCTAAAGTTAACTCCCAGGGAGTTGGGGGGAAAACTGGGGGGAGTTTCTAACTTAAGAGCAAAGAGAAAAGTCCAAACCTGTAGCTCAACTCTTAATGGAAGCTTAAGAGACAGCTCTAACGGCGTGGTCTGAGGTCATCCTGGGAAAGAAGGCACCAGAAGGTCACCCACGGGGATACCGCTCACCTCACTCAGGAGTCACTGAGGAGTGCAGGTAGGGATGACAGGTAAGTGGAGATTTTTTCCTGCTGGTTACCCAGATGGGCTCTCGGGACTCAGTTTCTACTAAGGAACATCTGGGGATCTGCCCAAGAGTCATGCTGACCATGACCGCTTACCTGTCATCTCAGCTTTCACTGGTTCCACACAACCAGAGATTTGTCTCTGGAAGCAAATCCAGTCGCCTGTCTGGTCAACATTCTATTGGCTTCAGTGGAGGTTCTCCAGAAGGTGTTAGGGAAATCTGTCCTCTGCTTTAAGAGTGGCAGCTGCTCTAAGAACATTTACTTAGCTGACAGAGTAACCACTGTTTGTTCAAGTCCTACAAGGGGCAGAGAAAAGCCCGAGCTGTGTTTGTCTATGATGACTTTTCTGGCTTCGGTATTAACAAATGCTCGTTTTCTATGGGCTCACCTTAAAGGTTCCTAGTTGCTGGCTGTGAGGGAAAGGTTCCTCTCTCTAATCTTACATGCCTCTAAAAAGGATGGTACAAAGCGGCAGGAAAAGATTAGAAGTGAGATCAGAAAACAGAGGTCTCTTCTTATGCTCAGGGTGAGTCACTGAGACAGCTTGCTCGTGAGTCATCACTCGCAGCTGGAAAGGTGAAAATGGGAATTCTCAAGAGCTAAGATTGCCTCCTCACCAGCAGAAAATTAGACCAGGAAGGAAACTGAGGCAGAACAGACTTGACAACATCCTCTAAAGTGTAGAGGAGGATTGAGGTCAGTTTGTCTCAGTGAAACTTGTCTCTCAAGTCTTAAGAACAGCTGCCCACCTACTGCCTTTAAATGGCAAATGAGGTCCATGATGAAGGGTCTTGCCCTAGTATAAATTACTGTACGGTTATGGCAGTGGCCTACTGTGACAGAAGGCCAAATTGGAAACGCCTACCACTTCCTGCTTCTTCCTCAGCCTTAATTGCAAATCCCCTTCCTGTTTGCGCGCCAAGAATATTCCAATCAGCTCCTCGAGCGTCATCAATGCCTACCCTAAGCGCCACCCCTGGTCAGAGATTTTTATATATATATATATATATAGATTTTATATATAGAGATATATAGATATATCTCCCACAGCCACATTCCGGTCAGAAAATGCCAGGGACTTCTCTCCACGTCGTTGGAATAAAGGCTACTTTTATTTTATATCTTCTTTCTTATTGCGCCGAAAACCTAACACATGCTATACTAATAGGTATGTATGTTTTCTAAATATAAACTAGACTTCGCTTTTTTTAGAAAAGCATTTTAGAGCATTTCATATCAAAGTCCACTGGGGATCAATCTAAAACTATTTTTTCCTAGTGCTGTTGTTAAAAAAAAAAAAAAAAGCACCAAACCACAGCAGTCAGTCAAACAAGGAACACTAGGAAATTCAGCAACCAAATCCAAAACACAGCGTATACAAAACAGGAAAGAAATGCCCCAAAGGAACATCTTAATCTTCCCACATTCTCAATTTAAATTTACCATCATTTCAACAAGACAGTGCTAAGAAGAGATAAGCCATAAGCAACTGACAAAGACAAGGCATCAAATTCAAGGATGACCATGTTTAATTGTTTAACTGCACCACTGATATAGAGAAATGAAACTCCTGACCTACTATATCCAGTAAGAGCTTGTGTTCTCTAAAATCGAAGAATGAATTCTAGGAACAAAGGAGGTGAAGAGTAGAATATGTTTATTGAGAGAAAGAAAGCGTCTGTCTAAACAGAGACCGAAGAGGGTCCCAAGCAGGTTGCCAAGGACTCTGTCTTTTCCAGGGACTTTTATAGAGTAAAACCATGGGTTCAAGGAAGGGGAAAACTGGGAACTCACAAAGCAGATGGGCATAAGGTGGAGCATAACTATGGTTAGCCAATAAAATCAACAGTTTAGGTAAAATTGATAACATTGGGGACAAATGGGGAAGTGAGCCATATAGAAAGCGGGCATTCTTAGATATCAGTGACTCCTCCTATTAGGATGGTGACTGTTGGCTTCAAGGTGATCCAGACTTAATCCCTAAGGATTATACTTAAGGGTATGGTTGCATTTGTTTTGCCTTCTGTCTTGAGATCTGGCCCACAGCAAGAGGTATGTGTCCCCTCCAAGGTCATCAGATATCTGGTCCTCTGTGCTGGCTTCCTCAAGGGCCTCGCCATGTCTGACTGCCTATAATATTTCTAACTGGCTGAGCTGCCTGTAACACCACAATCCAGAATCCAGTCACAATAATTTTGGGATGCCATGAAACAAAAGCAAACTTGTCCCTGCTTGAAAAGATCTCACTGCACCTCCAAGATAATAGAAGGAAACGCTAGATGCCAGATTCATTTGAAGAATGAATTCTAAGGAACAAGAGGGCATAGGAATAGCTCCTGAGAAATAAGAGGGGTCTTGAATGAGTTGCCAAGGAGCCCACTTTTCAAAGGAAGTTTTTTAGAGCAAAATCATGAGGCGGGAACAACGAGGGTCAAAGTTATGATAAGATTGTAAATATAGTCACTTAAGTAATATTGATCCAATGGTAGCAAGGGCATATGGATGACATCATTAACCTTGGTCAATAATCTATAGTTTTAGTGGAGGGAGAGGATGGTCCACCCCTAATGAGACAATGGGAAAGCTCAAAGTGGGGCTACCAATAATACAAGCTTCTGTTAATACCTTAGGGAAGTACAAATCTGGCCACTGTGACTTTAACCTTTTTCTGATGCTGACAAAGACTCCTTGTGTTCCCATCTTTTGCACTGACTTCCTCAAGAGCCCTGCCCTGTCTGACTGCTTACAGTATTCCCACCTAACTTAGCTGTCTATGATAAGAGGACATAACCAAGAGATGTCTGAGTAATAACAATATGAACCAGACATATTACAACCCTTTAAAAACAGTATCTGAGCCTGGGGTGGTGGCCCATTGTTCTGAGTTCAAGACTGGGCTTCAAAATGAGCTCAAGACCAACCTAAACTGCATTAACAAGACCCTGTCTCAAAAAGACCAAACAAAAAACATTATCTGATATGGCACCTTCTCTAGTCTGCCTGTCCATCCTATTGCTCAGGCGTTGGTCATATTGTTATAGGCAGCTTAGTTAGATAAAGATATCACAGGCAGTCAGCCAGTGGTGAAGGAGTCAGTGCCAGATTAACTTGCAGCCTTGGAGAAGACAGACACCTCCTGCTGTGGGCCAGCTCTCAAAACCAAGAGGAAAACAAATGCAATCATATTATTTTAAATATAAACATCAGGAATTGATATTCTAAATAGATATCAATCACCTTAAGGAAGTCAGAAGGAACCATTCATTTTTGGGGGGGTGAAGTAGTTTCATTTTTTTTAAATTTTATTTTATTTTAAAAGGGAGTAAAATTAAACACAACAAAACAGAACAGAATGGGACATAAGAAAGCATAAATTTCAAAGCTAGACAACCAGAGATCCTCACTATCTGTCATATTGTCTCATTTTCTTCCAAATGGTTGTCCTTATCTTTGCATATGGTGAGCTCTTACTAAATAACATAGCCAATCTTTTCACAACACTTGCCCCACTTGCTAGGCAGCGGGGAGAGGGACGGGGGACACAGGATGGGGGACAGGATGACATGAGATGTCTGATTTTCAGCTCACATGCAGGCAGGATCACAGTCGCCCTCCAGAGACTGGAAGAGTTCCTTGCTCTCCTGGCACCCGGAGTCAACCGCACTGTGCAGATCCCGACGTGCCAGGGTCTCTCTCCTTTGGGCTGCCAAAAGTCTGCCACACTCTCAGCCGCCCACAGAGAGGGGAGGAGCTCCTTGTTCTCCCAGCACCCTGAGTCAACCGCAAGGTGCAGATCCGGCGATGCGCCAGGGTCTCCCCCCATCAGGCCACCGAAAGTCCACCATACTCACCTGCTATTTCTTTCTGATGAATTGACCATTCCATTTGCAAAGTTGTGAAATGGCCAACAGACCATAGAAAGAATTCTCTTTAGGCCCCTTTTTGAAACCAGCAGCTACAGTGATCTGCTGGCCTTGCTTCAGGGCCACAGGAACCATTCATTAAAGCAAACCCTTACCAGCAAAGATCCTATTTTGTATTCATGCCTGCTTGCTAGGTGACTCACCTCCCCATCTGATCCTGATTTAATCTTACTGGTTGGCCATGATTCTGACCCACCTCTTGCCCATCTGCCTTGAGTTCCCATTTTTCCCCACTATGGACCGGCCTCACCTCATGGTTTTGCTCTATAAAAATCCCTGGAAAAGGCAGGGTCCTCAGCAACCCACTCAGATCCCTCCTGTCTGTCTGTGTGTCTCTCTCTCTGACAGAAGCTTTCTTTCTTTCAATAAATATATTCTGCTCTTTGATAAGAGTATTCTAGCAATAAAGAAGCAAAAGTACAAAATGAACAGGTTTATTGAGGTAAGGATGTGGGAAGGAGAAAACCACCCATGGTGGCTGCGCTGTCTACTTCGACCGGCATATGGAGTATGGGACATATGTAACCTTTGACGGGTGTGGCGCTTAGGGTGGGCATTGATGACTCGGGAGGAACTGATTGGAATTCTCTGCGTGTGCAAACAGGAAAAGGAGTTGCAATTAGGGCTGAGGAAGAAGCAGGAAGTGGTAGGCGTTCCCGCTTTGGCCTTCCCCCACATTAGACCACCGCCATAATTGTACAGTAATTTATACTAGGGCAAGAACCTTTCACTCTTAACTTCCATTGTTCCTAAAATTCATTCTTCAATTTAGAGAACACAAACTAGTACCATTCATCCAGTAGGTTGGGAGTTTCTTTTCCCTGTCTCAATGTGTTTTGATCTTTTTGTAAAGCTTGGATTTTTTTCCCCCTTGTTCACCTAGAGGCTGCCAACCTCCAAGTAATGTTACGGACGAAATCCACTGTGAAGCTGCCGGACTTCCGCTGAGGCCCACCAGACAAATCGCTCTGCAAAAGACTTCCATCCTCTGCTCCTCAACTGGGACCCCATTCGGCTCATAAAAGCCAGATCAGTCATCACCCATTTCCCCAATAGCAGTTGAATAGTTGTCTCAGGAGGAGAAATGCAGGGATCATGGCCTCTGTAGGTAGGGAAAAGGTGGGGCAAAAGTCTTGTTGAGCTTCATTAAAAATCAATAGATAAGTTTGACCTCTGTAGCCAGATCCAGCAGTTACAAACACAAAGGCAAAGCAGGTAATGGAGGCACATGCCAGTAATCCCAGCACTCTGGAGGTTGAGGCAGGAAGAACCCCCCCCCGGGGGGGGGTGGCTACACAGGTGAGTTCAAGGCTAGCCTGCACTAAAGACCCAGGGTCAAACAGACTCCAGCAATTAGACAAAAGTGAAGAAATTAGCTCTCAGAAGGTCCAAGGTCACACAATTAACATGAGAATCACAAAGTTTCCTTTACTTAGTAAATCTAAGTAACCTGTCCTTAAGGCCCCCAGACATAACCTTACCCTCCCCCAAAGAATGAGGAATTCCTCGTGGCCAGAAGAAATCCTAGGTCAAAAGGAAAAACAAACCAGGGAGACATGGATTCCGGGAGCCTACATAGGAAGAAGAAACTTTATAAAGCTGGGAGTGGTGGGGCAAGCCTGTAATCCCACCACTTGGAAGGCTGAGGCAAGAGGGTTGTCACAAATTCAAGGCCAACCAGGGCTACACAGTGAGTCCAGGCCAGCCTGAACTACATCCAAGACCCTGTCTCAAAAAAAAAAGAAAAGAAAAGAAAAGAAAAAGGGTACCTTATAAGAAGAGCTTGTGGCCAGAGCCCACAAGCAGTTCACTTTCAAATTCTCCCTACTGTTCTAAGCAGCTGTTTGTCATCTCTTCCTCCTTCCCCATCTTCAAATAAAGTTTTAAACGCGGCCTTTTAATCCTTTACTGACCCTGAGCTAAAGAACACCAGTGCCTGCTTTTTCCAGCAAAGCAGTGGTTTGCAGTCCATGCCTGGACATTATAATACAAATAAAAATCACTATCAAACCTTGGTGCTTTGTATAAATGAAAGAACTTGCGGCAGACCTGACAGTTACACATCACGGCTGAGACCTCACACCCACTGTGTTCTGCTTCCACAGTATTTCTGCCTTGCCTGTCCCTGCAGGACTCTGCCCGTCTGCACCGCGGCTCCTGCCTGCCACGTGACCCAGCCACCCTGCTGGCTGCTTCCGGCCTCAGGATGAACCGGATGACACTGTCGGATCCGGGAGAGAGCAGTGTCAGAGGCCTGCCTGCCCCACCTCACCCCAGATGCCCTCTGTGACCTACGGGGACTCCACTCACTCTCCCCTGCTCCCCTCTGCCAATTCCTATAGTGCACAACCCCCCCTCCCCGGGCCCCCAAGTTGGACTGTTTGCATTCACACCCACCTCTGTGGACACTCAAACACCTGTGTCTTACTCCCTGCAGTATGGGACTCATATCAACAGAATATTAACTTACTTAGTGCTTAATTTTTCATGGATAACTTAGCTAATACTAGCTAAGTGCTGAAAGCTTCAACTGGCCCATGGGAAGCCAGGCTAAGAAATGACTGTTCTAACTGCACAGGTTTATGTCCTCTGAGGTCCCTCCCATTCCTCCACCCCTATCCCCACCTGGCTCTTGCAAACTGCTTCCAGCATTCCCTGGTGTCCCCCTGGCTCCCAGGATTGCAGTGGTTCCCGCGGTGTTAGCAGCACTTCCCTCGTCCCAGGGACTTCCATCCCACCAGCCCCATGCCCCGCAGCTCACTTTACAGTAGACACAGCACAGCTACCAGAGCTCAACCAAACCACGGTTTCCAACCCAGACGGCACCTGGGGAGCTCTAAGTAGGCTGCCTGGCCCCAAGCCAGACTGGGTCCCCCAGGGTCTCAGAGGACAAGGCTCAGACTCTAGAACCACCTGAAACCTCCCCTGGGTGACACCAAGGTGCAGCCCAGGCCCAGAGCTCAGCTCACCAGCCCTGTGATCTTGCAGAAGGTATTAACATTGTTAGCCTGTTTCCGAATCTCTAAGTTGCGTGTTTAAATGTCTGACTGTGAAAATCCCATTCAGAGTTGGTACTCAAGGCCCAAGGCCTCATAAATGTCCCACAAACCGTGGCCCTGGGCCTCCTCCTCCTCTTCCCCTTCACCACCTTTGCAAATCAGAGACAGAGGTGGGTCAGGCTGCTTCTTTGCCGGGCTCAACCCTGTGGATCATCACAAAGGTTCTGAGTCCCCAGAGGGCACCACTGCTGAGCGCCTCTCCAACAGGTGAACGTTTTAGGGTTAGAGAAGCTGCCTGACCTCTTCCTGTGCGGGGACAGCAACAGTTTCCTGCTCTTTCCATCCCAAGTCCCTTACTGTGCCTTTGTGGTTTGCCATCACTCTGCCCACAATTTTATAAATCATCCCTTTATTAAAATCTGTAATTCTGAGATGGGGTAGAGGCTGTAATCCCAGCACTCCAGAGGCTGAGGCAGGAAGATCATTGCAAGTTCAACACCAACTTGAGCTACAAGGTGAGCTCAAGCCCAGGCTGAACTGCATAGCAAGACTCTGTCTCAAGAACACAAAAAATAAAATAAAATTTTAAAAATCTGTAATTCTGCCATCATTGCAACAGCGGAACGACTGCACCAGAGAAAAGGGAGAAAGAGCTGAAATGCATGGGTACGTTTTTAGAAAACTAAAAGCAAAACCATAAAACCTTGTTTCTAGCATGATTTGCAAAATGACCCCATGGAGCCCTACAAAGCTCAGAAAGATCTCTAAGTACCTGTGGCTCACCATGAGAGTAAAAAACAGCAAACTGAAGCTCTGTCAAGTTTCTCTCTTTTTTTTTTCTAGTTGGTGATTTTCTTTCCCTTCAAGCCTTCTTGTTCTGTTCATATGGGCAGAAATCATGCCATCAGATTGCTGTAAAGATTAAATGATAGATTCTGTGGAGAAAAAAACCAAACCTACCTCACGGAGCAGTGTAGTGGAAATGCCTCTAGCTTGATACCAAAGTACACTAAATTTGAATCCTACTCTTGACTCTGAAATTAGACAAATTGGTTATTTCTTCTGCACATAGGGCACTAATTCTTATCTCATGAGGTGTTGTATGAGCTACATCACAATGATTGTAACGGTCAATATTTTTCCACTCTTATGTATCATGACAACTTTATAAGGACTTTACATGTATTATTTGATTCAATTCTCACAAAAACTCTACGAAGGAAGTTCTGCTTTCAATCCCCATATGACAGATGCAGAAACTGAGGACAAAGGAACTTGCAGGAGGTTAAGCAGCTGCTGCATAACAGCCCAGGAGATGACATACAATGTGGGGTGCTGAGAACTCACATTAGGTGCATATTAATGATATTCTGTAATATTTTGATAATAATTCCTCTCTCAAAAATAAAATCCACAATTCTGCCAAAATTTAGTGACACTAGCCAGCGGAAGTCATGCAGGTCCTGGGGGGAGAAACAAGAAGCCAATTCGCCCTTCCTGTGAACCAACCAGAGCTCCGGCTGGGAGATAAAAACGCCGCCGTCCGCCCCCTCCCCCCCACAGCTGGGAGATGAGAACACTGCCCCACACACATTGTTAGCAACTGGGGTACAAAAACACCTTTATGCTTATATTGTTTGACCCTGCAGGCTTAGAGATGGTAGTCTGAGCATCTATTAAGAGGATAACAATATGCAATATAGCAACCATAGGGATTTCTTTCTGCCTTGTTTTTGAAATTCAATATGATTTTAAGGCGCAAAGCCCAATCTCCAGTTTTAAAAACATATCTGTGTTTTAGAATGTGAAAATTACATTGCACTAAAAAAATAAATGTAAACTTTCAAAACCAAAGCAGTGATTGTGTCTGTTTCATAGTTACATCTGGAGTGAAACGGACACCTCTCTAGCTGCACTTCTTAGCTGCTCCACTTGGCAGGTACCAGAAATCCGATGGGAAAATAGAGTGAAGAACAGTAGTTTTGCCGGTCTCATAACCAAAGGTTTCACACCAGTTCTCTGCTCGGCGCAGTACCATTCCCCTTATTTGTTGTTATCTGTTCTGAGCTGCCTCCCGCTGAGCCTGAAGGGCAGCCCGCAGGAAGGAAAGGACCTCCTCCTGCTCACCCGGCAAGAGAAGGTGGCATTTCCTCCTCCTTTCCTGGATGATGTCACCAGCATTGCATCATGGCACAGTGAGGTCACTCACCTGTCCACAAACCAGGCCGCCCAGCAAGAGGGACTGACTGTGCTGGGATCTCGCAGACTACATCATACCACCCACAGGAGAGAAACAGGCTTTGGAGAGGCCACCAAAATGCATGGGTGCAGGAGCTAAAGTGAAAGGGCACAGTGGACCTGGTTAGGGAGAAGCGAATGTAACCCAGTTCACAGAGAAGAAACCTGACAGGGTGTGGAACTGAGAGCGGAGCGTGGGTGTACAGCCCAGCTCTGGGCTTGGCTCTGCTGCCTGCTAACTGTGGGAGCTCTGCCAACTCGCAGGCCACCCTTTCCTATCAGTACAGCAAGGAGAATCGTGAGGAACCTCTAGGACACTGTTCTACACTGAGAACTGCCTGAGAGAGAGGACAGTTAATGTTATTCAATCTGGATAGATCAGGACTTGGCTAAATACCTGCAATCCAACACAATCGCATAAGAATCATAAGTAAGAAGTGATGCTTAGAAATGAGAGTGTCCCGTAATCTATTGTAAATTCCGCACTACTTTATTTTTTTTTGCTTTGTTTTTTTAAAATAGGGTCTCACTATGTAGCCCAGGCTGGCCTGAAATTCACAGTGATCCTGCCTCAGCCTCCCAAATGCTGAGATTATAGATGTGCGCCACCACCCCTGGCTCCAACCTTACTCTCTGAAATCACATCCGTCTATGCAACTACACTTTGACCAAACTGCAAGTCAGCAACCCCACTTCCTGTGCCCTGAAATGGCATTTGCTCATTCAACTTGCCAAGTATGAGGAAGTGTGAAAGGTCACTCTGTTGTGCTTTAACTCTGCTTCTTGCCTTCAGAGGGCGTGGGGAGCAGCTATCAAGATAATTTGACCCCTACTCATTCAGAAACTACAAAAGCAAGAGAAACCGGCAGAGCAGGCCGGCATGTCTGTGTGACCTCACTTATATTCCTGGATGATTTAGAATTTCCCAAGAAGCCTGTGAAAATGGAAGAGAATCAGATTATTCTTTGCTATTTTCAGACTCTCTTTAGAAAAGAAAATGGAATGGCAAGCTTGTGCAGTTTTAGGACACTTCCAAAATTGAGATTATAGTTAAATATAATCTAGCTACTGCTTGATTGATGATGTTTCTTGGCAAAAATATTTACTTATGGCTTTATAATACAATAGAGTGAAGAAAAATAACCAGAGAATTAATAGTAATTACCAAAGTAGGAGTTATAAATGATTTTTAAAAAGCATAATTGGTCATGGTGGTACGGGCCTATAATCCTAGCACTGGGGAGGCTGAGGCAAGAGGATTGCTGCAAATTCAAGACTAGCCTAGGCTAAAAAGTGAGTTCAAGGCCAGCCTGAACTGCATAGTGAGACCCTGTCTCAAAAAAAAAAAAAAAAAAAGACCAGCCTGAAGTATATAGTAAGACTCTCCTCTGCCCCCCCCCAAAAGTACAAGAAAAGGCAGCTCTA